>CAIGRL010204638.1:0-10572 GCA_903798325.1 Fraxinus xanthoxyloides | reverse complement strand
CCGAACTCAAATATCAAATTTCAAGAATTTCAAAAATTTCTCCCCATAACTCATATACCCAACTCTATGAAATAAATACTAATCTCTCTTCCCTTTTTGTCACTATAACAAAGAAGAAATAGTAATATAAACGTGAATTTCACCGAGAGGAATAAGTGAAGACAAATGTGCACATGTACAATTATGGAAATAATGTAGTGAGAGAATAAAAATTTTCTTTCTTTTTGAGACAACTGTTTTCAATGGACTTTTAAATGTAACATTATGATCAATATATGTATCATTCATAAAATATAAACTTTTATTACATAACTTATTTTAAACCTATACAGAGTAAGTTGTATAAGCTATTCAAGTGTTAAAAGTGTCACTCATGTACCTAAATATCTACTCAATGAGGCAAATAGATGTTGTTACTATGTAGAGCAACGCGAGCAATACCATAATAATATCATCACTTTGACTCGCGAGTTTAGTCTTTTTTATCCAAATCTTCTTTAAAAAAATATATAATCTTAATCAATTGAATCATTAACTCAGTCAAACGACTCACTTGATTAGTTAAGAATTTAATGTAAGTGGTTAGATCTTGTTTGTTGTTCCTAATTAAGGACTTACAGGACTTAGGTCTTATGTGACCTAAAACATTAGACATGTAGGAATGAACATAGTACCAACTTTAGGTTGATAAACCTTATGTTGCACAGATACTCTACAAATCTCTTAGGCTTGATAAAGGCAAGCAGGGACACTCTTGTTTTTAGAAGAGAAAGCAGTTTGAGAATTTGTTTTATTAAAGCCTAAATCTCTCCTATTCCCAGTTGTCTTTTGTAATCTTATCAGGGAGTCAATTTTTTTAGATCCACTAAAAAAAGAATGAAGTTGAGCACTAGATTTTTCAAGATTATTAATAAGTCTTAACCTTAACATTTAAGAACTCTTTCTCTACCCTTAACATATTCAATATACTACTAGACTCCTTCCTTAAGTATGTCTTCTAAACTCTCCCTTTCTAACCCAAGTTTATACAATTTCTTAAATGTTTCAACTTATGGCACTCTTCAAACAATTCTTCCGACGACTCATAAATGCACGCCCATATTTTGATTCTATCTTTAGAGAGTCAGATTGCTTTTATGTCCTCAAGTGACTCTTTCTTAACCACACAAATGACTGTCATATAGTTTTTGTTAAGTCCCAAAAATAATAATAATCATCATCATCATCATCATTAATTATTCTATGTGCTATATTTTTATAGTTTGGAAAGTTGACGGATTAAAACGATACATTTATTAAATTATATTTTATTTTGGTCAAATATTTAAATATTGATACAGTAATGATAAATGTACCAATATTGGGCTTGTTAGATAGCTCGTAATTAATTGTGCATTTTAAGTTCGAGAAAAAGTTAATTTCGATAAGTGAGGCCCAAGTTATCGAGGTTGAAAGATTTTGCCTTAAATTGAAATTTAGTTAAGTTAATTTAATGAATTGTGAATTTTAATGGGAAGACAGGTGTGGGAGTCTTAAATTGATAAGACTTGGTTAAAATTTAGTTTCAAATATTCCTATCCAATTATCATATCCCACCACAACACATTTTCCACCATGCACCAACTTTGTTTAGAATTTAGGTTATTATTGTCTAGATACTTATAGATATTTGACACAATCAAAATATACTTTTATGCACGACACACATGCAGAGACACAAAAATAGTTTGGAACGTGATTTTAGGGTTTTTCATCTTTCAAGAACTCGTTTAATTTAACAAGGTAGGATTACAAGGTGCAAGTGTCCCGTTTAATTTTACTTTTTGTGTTGATGAATGTTATACTAATGAAAGCTACGATATGACATATTATGTTATTGTATGTAATGGTCATTTGATACCAAAGATACGATATATTTGAGCTCTTACCAGTTTTCAAAATATATGATATGACAGTATGATAATTTTTATGCGTGATTTAATATTTTTATTCGAGATTGCACCATTAATTCATGTCCTATTGAGTAGTCTCATATACTCACCCATTGTTCCCCTCACAGGTTAGACAGGGTCATTGGTTGGCGAGCGATGACGTGATCTCGTTGTGTCAAAATTTATTAGACTCAATAAATTAAATCAAGTGTAACGAGACTAAATTTTTTTTCCACCATTAACTTCAGTCTTATTAGCCTATGATTCTTTCATTTATAATTTTGAAATGCTATTTATTTGGTTATAAATTTCAGTTTGTGTTAAATTATATTGGTGAAATCAACATTTTATTTTTTATCTAATAAATGTGATATGCATGACTTTTAGCATTTATTTGGAATTTTAATGAACTGAAAATTTAGGATACGTTTGTATCAAATAAGATCCGTTTGTTAAGCCCATATATGAAATTGCTTAAATTGGCTTATTTAAGTAATTAATTGGGTCATAAATCAATTCTGAGAAAAATGTGCCAGAAATTAAATTTTAAAAATTTTCCTTGCACTGACTTTTCCGTTTGCCCATTATCATTTCTAATTTGTTATTTAACACGTGTAAAATTATGTTTATATTGATATTGTAGATTGATTTTTATTTGATCTTCTAAACATATAGTAATAAGATATGATCTTTATTCTTTTCTTTTTATAAATAGAGAATATTTAATTTCATCTTGAGCAAACCATCTCTTCATAAATTTATAAGTAATTATTTGTCATGTTAAAAATTATTAATGAAACTTTTGGAAGCAATTTAAATTTTGGATCGTTACAATTTGGTATCAGATATTTATGTTTAATTTTATGTAGACCATTTTTCATTGAAAAAAAAGTAAAAAAAAAAAATTTGAACAGTGACAGCCGCGTCACTGTTCACATGAACAGTACATAGGTCAATGTTCGCGTGAACAGTAGAAGAAAATTAAAAAGAAAAACAATGATAATAAAAAAAACGTTGGTCAATTTTGAGATGTCTTTTTTATGATTAAAATAATTGTTATATTTATTTAAAATATAAATTAGGCATGTGCGAATTTTTGTTTAGTAATTGGTATTTTTTTAAAAGAAAAGGGTGAAAAAAAATGAAATGAAAATGACGATGTTATATTAATATTGAGTTTTCATGTTTTAAATGATATGTTAATAATTGATTATTTGTTAGTCATTTCCTTGCGTACATTTGTTAAACATTAATATTTTTTTTCTTAACGTATATGTATTTAAGGATGAAGTAAATTTAAAGTCTTAAATATGCGAAAGATCTTTGGCACTTGAGACCACTAATTAGCTACCCTCCGATGAATCTAAGGTATGTAAAGGGGAAATAACAAGAATTTATGCAAACATTTTGTATCATTTACGTCTTTTAAGTTGCCTACTTTTAAATTTTAAGACATGCATGTTTTTCTTAGCTAAATTTATAATATAATATGAGAATATAAGTATAACATGTTAGACTGGTACGTGTATGTGATGAGTGACTTAATATTAATTTTTTTTAGGAAATGACACCACCTACTCATACGAATTTGATACGGGATTTATTGCGAGCAGTACAAGAATTGTGCAGGTAGAATCAAGCACCTCCACCACAAAATGCACTGCCACAATAAAATGTATCTCCATTTGTTCTTGAAACTGTCTCAGTGGTTGAGCAGTTTTGTAGGTATAAGCTTCCTACTTTTGACAATGATTTTGACCCACTGGCTATTGAGGATTGGATTAGAGGTTTGGAACGCATCTTTCAACACATTGATTGTACCGTTGTACGGATACACAGAAGGTACTAAATTAAATCCATTGTAACGAGACTAAATTTTTATTCCAGCATTAATTTTAGTCTTATTATCCTATGATTCTTTCATTTAAATTTTTGAAATGCTATTTATTTGGTTATAAATTTCAGTTTGTGTTAAATTATATTGGTGAAATCAACATTTTATTTTTTATCTAATAAATGTGATATGCATGACTTTTAGCATTTATTTGAAATTTTAGCGAACTGGATATTTAGGACACGTTTGTATCAAATAAAGTCCGTTTGTTAAGCCCATATATGAAATTGCTTAAATTGGCTTAATTAAGTAATTAATTGGTTCATAAATCAATTCTAAGAAAGTTGTGTCAGAAATCAAATTTTATAAATTTCCCTGGCATTAACGTTGCCGTTTTCCCATTATCGTTTCTAATTTGTTATTTAATACATGTGAAATTATGTTTATATTCATATTGTAGATTAACTTTTATTTGATCTTCTAAACATATAGGAATAAGATATGATCTTTATTCTTTTCCTTTTATAAATAAAAAATATTTAATTTCACCTTGAGTAAACCATCTCTTCATAAATATATGAGTAAATTATTTGTCATCTTAAAAATTATTAATGAAACTTTTGGTAGAGATTTGAATTTTGGGTCGTTACACTTTTTCTCATTGGGATTGAAGTTCTCACTTTGATTATTAGAACTAAACTCGTCTTCAGTGAGAGTAGCTTTCATAGCATTACCTAGGGTTTTCTTATAACTTGGGCACTCATATTTAACAAGACCAAAACTCTGGCACTATGATACCTCAAAGACCTCTTTCAGACATTTCTAATATCACTATTCTCTCTTTTTTCTTTCCTGGATATACTAGATTCACCCTTAAACTTATAAGGAGGTCTCTTATTGTTCCTAAAGAATTTCTTAATTTTCCTAGCAAGTAAGCAATCTCCTCATCCTTAGGTTTGTCATCATCAGTGGTGGCATTATATGCTTCCTTAATAGTTTTAAAGGTTAAAAATTTGTTCTTCATAGACTAAGGTAGGATAAGTTCATAGATTTTGAGAGATCCTAAAAGTTTTTTATCTTCCCAGCATCTAGGTTTTTGCTTTCTTTAATAGCAGTGAACTTAGATCGAAATCTCTTCGGTAGGGATCTCATAACATTCCTCACTATCTTAGCCTCGAGAATTCCCTCACCTAAGTTGAAACTAGAGTTGACTATGTCATTTAATTCAGCATAGAAATCATCAAAAGATATGTCATCAATCATTCTAATTTCTTTAAACCTAGTGGTCAACATCTGCAACTTAGAGTTTTTAATAGTCTTGGTTCCCTCACGTGTGGTTTATAATATATCCCAAGCATCTTTTGCAATCTCACACGTGGACACTCTTTTAAACTCCTTAAGCAAAATACCTATTGACTCTACCAAAAACTTGTACCTGAGTGAACTCGAGCAGGATGTCTGAACTCCACGCGAACTGGTCTTCAATACCTGAAGCAAAGGCGTCGAGGTATATCATCGTCATCCATCCGATGCTTAAGTCAGAAAATTGTATAAGAGGAAGTATGCTGGAATATTATGAAAAATGTACCTGAATAATGAGACTAGGTTATGTATTTATAGATGTTGGGTGGAGTCTTGAAAGGACCTAACTTCTTGTAGTTTTTTCCTAGTTATTTCAAGGTGTTTGTGTGGTGTTAGAAGTGCACAATTTGAGTTAGAGTTAAATTTCTAATAAATTAGGAGTTTGTATTAGAATAAAATTAGCATTATTAGGAAATGTACGAAGGGATGAAATAGACTAGTGGGTTAAGGCGAGTGACACGAACTAAAGACAAGACCCAACCTTGGAATAAGTCCAACGAGAGTGGACCAAGATCGGGCTACAGAGATGAGTTCAGGTATGACTCGTCTGTAGTCATCACAGACCCCGTTCATCTAGGTCGCAACTGAAAGTTACGTTCTCGAGCTACGAGAATAGATGCACTGAGGTGAACAGCCTAAGATCGAACTTTTGGGCCACTTGTGTGTGACAGCTAGATGCTTGACGCGTGGCTGACGTGTGTTGGGCAAGGAAATATCGACCTTGGATGGTTGACACATAGCATAATCTAAGGGCCAGGATTGCAAGATCTTTGACATTCCTCTGACCCCTATAAATGCCATATTTTCACCTTTCATTCTCACTTTTTCACTCTCAACGCTCAGTACAAAATGATCGAGGTCGGGGCTTAGAGGGTTTGTGAGCGACCACTTGTAAGAGGTAAGTGTTTGAGCTTTTAAGTTATTTATTTTAAGTAGCGTAATTTCAAGTAGCAGTAGTGAGGGGTCGAGCAGCAATAGTAGTAGTCAGTCCTCTAGGAGCTCAACTACTAAGAGCCCAGAGGACTTGGGTATGACCATTATCCCTATAGCGATCCCTCTAAGCTCACACACTGAGGTCAAGGCTACCTTGACTTACCCTAGGAAAGCGACCAAATATAAGGAACGGGTGATTATAAAGGTTGCTAGAAAGTTCGAGGTCCGAGCCCAGTGATTCCGTAGTTGATACTCGAGAAGGGAAAATAACCTTTTCTAGAGATGCCTTTAAGGCGGGCTTAGACCGCCTCTTCAAACTTTCTTTGTCCACTTCCTGAACTTTTGCCTAATGTGCCCGGGTCACTTAGTTCCTAATAGCTAAAGGCTCTTGGTCTATTTCTTCATTTTGTGTAGATTCCTCGAGATTGAGCCTAGACTCGACTTTTTTAGGACAATTTTTGACCTGAAGTTCGCACCTAGGTATAACTGTTTTGCCTACTTATCGACCAATGGGGGTTTAGAACTCTTGAGACCCCGAGCTCTCTTCGTGGATGGAAATCGCGATTTTTTTTCGTGAAACCTCAAGACCCGAATCATCGATTCAGCCTGAGGTGGGAAATTCCAAATAAGGATAGGTTCAACGAGAGTCAGGAGTACATCGAGGTGTTAGAGAGTGAAAGGTTGAGATTAGTGAATCACGATCCCCTTGCAGAAAAAATCAACTACCTCTTCAAGGATGACACCCTCGACCTTGCCACATAAGAAGGCTCGAGGGTACGATATTTTCATACTTTTTTCTTTATTAACCTCGACCTCTTGCTCAAGCTAATGCCTTGTGTTATTTCGCATATTTTGAGATGTCTTTCAATTCATCATCACTTCCAGCCAACGTTCAGTAGAAAGCTAAGAGGTCGAAGCCCAAAGTAACCCTTTCAAAGAGGAAAAAGAGAGCTTGAGAGTCAACATCGAGAAAAGTTCCTAGTGGGCTCGGGCAGTCATCCAGAGCCCTACATCTTATCTTCAGTCTTTCCCCTGTCCATCAGCTCGTGCCTCCATTCCCCAAGGTGTACCAATGATAGTAGACCTAGAGGGAGATGCACCAATGCCCCAATCACTAGTGGAAGATCATGCTCGATGCCCATTTCCCGACCTTGGTGTCCATGTACCAAGGTGAATTCAATCCTGGTGAGGGAGTACGAGCACTGGAGCTCATCACTTTGAATGTATGTAGTTGACCTCGAGCCAATGACTTATATTTTTTGGATTTTGTTCAAATGTGAACTGCCATCGTCTTTTTGGCCTTGAGCATGGCCTGGGGTCTGGCCATGAGGAGTCTGGGTTCCTTGAACAGGATAGCAGACCTCGAAGCACAGAACGGGCAGAAGGAAAAAAGCATTCGAAAGCTCGAGGTAGAACGTGACTTGGCTCGTATTGAAATGAGGAAGGCTCGAGACCAGATAAGGGCAACCAAGGACAAGGTTGAGAAAGCTAAGTTCGAGCTCATGCATGTAAAGAAAGAATTTGAGGACCAACTAGTAAAGGCTCGAGCTCAAATAGTTGACGATTTCAAAAAATTTGATAAATATGAGACACTGCTCGGGCAATATAGTTCGGGCTCTTATCATTATGGTTCGAGGTTGGCTCATTCTTTCTTGAGGACCAAGCTTCCTGAGGACTTGAAGCCCATGGTTGAGGAGCTCAAGTCAGTGAGCGAATAGGCGAACGAGCTCAAGCTGTCGACATCTGAGGTCGAAGGCGATGAACAAGACGAGGAGGAGGCCGAAACTCCTGATCTTGGAAACCTTGGTGATGCAGCTAACCTTGATTAAGCCTCTAACTCGAGCTATTCTAATCATGTTTTTAGTTTTTTGGAAAAATTGTAAAGTACATTGCTCGCTCTGGGTTTTATTATTTTTGGATTAATAGTAGCTCGATATTTTGTGCTTCATTAATTATGCTCGTTCATTTAATGTAATGACCTTGTAAACTCGATCAATATCTAGATAATTCAAAACTCGAGCATGTCACTTGACCAAGACTTGGCCGACAAGATCGAGTCTTCGATAATAATTACCTCGAGCATTTCATTTGACCAATTTTCAGCCAAGTGAGCTCGAGTCTTCGTTGGTAATTAGCTCGAGCATTTTATTTGACCAATTTTCGGCCAAATGAGCTCGATAGTTCGATAATAATTACCTCGAGCATTTCATTTGACCAATTTTCAGCCAAATGAGCTCGAGTCTTGAATATTAATTAGCTCGAGTGTTGCACTTACCAATTTTCGGCCAAATGAGCTCGAGTCTTCAATAATAATTACTCGAGCGTTTCATTTGACCAATTTTCAGCCAGAGAGCTCGACTCTTGAATAATAGTTAGCTCGAGCGTTGCACTTACCAATTTTCGACCAAATGAGCTCGAGTCTTCGATAATAATTACCTCGAGCATTTCATTTGACCAGTTTTCAGCTAAATGAGCTCGACTCTTCAATAATAATTAGCTCGAGCATTTTGTTTGACCAAGCCTTGGCCAAACGAGCTCGAGTTTTGAATAATGATTACCGTGAGCGTCTCACTTGACCAATATTTAGCCAAATGAGCTCGAGTTTTGGAATATGGTTGTGTCTTTTTTTAAATGGACCTTGAGGTCCTACGTGCATAGTCAGCACTACACCTAACCTTGACCTTACTTTTTTTGTTATAAGGGATATTGAGTAATTTCGCGATCAGGGTTGGAGTATAAGCAGCATGCGCGGAGCACGACCTTATGCTAATTTAAAGTGTTATCTGCATGTGCGGAGCACGACCTTATACTAATTTGATATGTTAGCTGTATGCGCGGAGCATGACCTTATGCTAGTTTAATCTATTAGCTGCATGCGAGGAGCACGACCTTATTAACACTTGATATGTTTAGGACAAGTTCTTATTTCTAGAACGAATTCAAATGAATTTCAAATAATGAAAGAGTACAAGGCACATAGGTCATAGTTGAAAAAATAAAATATTAGGGTACGCATGCCCAACTTAGCAAAAACATAAAAAAGAAAACTACCTAAGTACGAAATAGAAAACCAAACAATCTAAGTACCTCGTTACAAAACCATCTACTTGTAATTAATCTTCAAGATGTCAGCGTTCCATGGTCTTGGGAGAGGTCTTCTCGAGGTATCCTTCAGGCTATATGCACCGTCTCTCACTTTTCGTATAACTTCTAAAGGTCCCTCCCAGGCTGGTCCTAGCTTCCCTGGAGGATACCCTGTCACCGCTACCCTCCTAAGGACTAGATCGCCAACTCTGAACCTCATTGTCCTTACCTTGGTGTTGAAGTGCCTTGTTGTTTTGTTTTGATAACTTACGACCCTCAGAGAGGCTTGTTCTCATACTTCTTCAAGCAAATCAAGGTGCTTTGTCGTTTGTCCCTCAATATAGGGCTCAATCATCCTCTGTGTTGAGAGGCCAACCTCAATTGGTATCATGGCATCCACGTCAAAAGCTAGCATGAAAGGGTTTCACCAGTTGCTATCTTATGGGAAGTCATGTATATCCAAAGTATGAAGGGAAACTCTTTGGGCCAACTACCCTTGGCATCTCCAATCCTTGACCGAAGGTCTTGCAATATGATTGGTTAGTTACTTTGACGAGACCGTTACTCTAAGAGTGTGAGGCTGATGTCAAGCGATGGTCAATCCCGAGGTTGGTACAAAAGTTTTTGAATTGTGAATTGTCAAATTGTCTCCCATTATTCGTTATTAGCACCTTTGGTATCCCGAACCCACAAACAATGGACTTCTACACGAATGATCTGAGCTTGGGTTCTGAGATTATTCCCCAGTGTTCCACTTCTACCCACTTGGTAAAGTATTCTACCGCTACAACAATGAATTTCTGTTGACCACTGGTGAAAGGAAAATGTCCAAGGACGTCAACTCCATATTACTCCAAAGGGGCAGCATATGGGATAGATGTTAGTTTTTCAGCATGAGTATGTATGATATTACCAAACTTCCAGCACTTGTCACATCTCCTTACATAGTCCGGACTTCCTTCTTCATGTTAGGCCAATAATACCCATACCTTATGAGCTTGTAGGCAAGCGCACGAGCTCCTTGATGATATCCACATACACCTTCATGAACCTTTGTTAAGGCTTTGAGGGACTCGGAGGGTTTAAGACATCTAAGATAGGGTAGGGTAAGACTTCTGCGAAATAGAACTCCTCCAATAATGTAATACCTTGATGTTCTAGTATTAATACTTTTACTTCTCGAGGGTCAGACGGCGGGTTCCTGTTGTTTAAATACTCCAATATCGGGTCCATCTAAGAAGACTCATGATTAATGTCCATGATGCTTGGTTTCTAGTTTATGCTAGGCTCTGTCACCATCTTGACATGTACTGCTCTGTCCAGTCCATCTATCCCCATGAACATAAGTCTAGATAGTGCGTCAGCCTTCACATTATCAGCTCTTGCAATTTCACTGATCTCGCAGCTTTTAAACAGCCTCCAAATGTC
>CAIGRL010204619.1:0-11352 GCA_903798325.1 Fraxinus xanthoxyloides | reverse complement strand
AAAAAAAAAACAATTTTTTCTTCTTATTATTTCCTAGATGATTCTGATTTACCTGATTGTTACATCGCCAATTAAATTGTATACCTCTAATAAACAAACGATCAATTCCTTCCCATAAAATGCATTTTTTGCATCTTAATTGACCTAAAAGTTATTGAATAATGTTATTCATACCCACTAGGATACAATAAAATTTTAGGTTATTTTTTCCATTACTTTCTTTTACTGTGATGTCAATCAAAACTTCTAATATTCCTTTTTAAAAGTTGGTCGATGGTTGACTAAATATAACTTTCCTTGAATATATTGACGATGGTTTATGGTATTCTACATCAAATTTACACCTTAGTCTGATCTGGCCCACCAATGGGAGCGTGTCGGGTGTCCATTATGGACACCTCTATGGGTACAATTATGTACCCATAGTATTTTTCTATTAATTTACATGAATATGCATTCTTGATCATGACAATACTTTTATTTGTGTTTTTGCCCTGTCATAGATGACGCTATCTTGCACAATTGGGATCATCAATAGCTAAAATATTTAGCAATGTTCGGTTTGGACTAAAATTCAATTAAAATTTCATATTAAAATCAACAATTAATTTTAACCACATATTTTATGGGATCCACAACTTTTCAACCGCACTTTTCATCCATTTTTATTAAAATCTACATAAAATTCAATTTTAATCTCCACCAAACAGCTACTCAATATAATAAGAATAACTTAAATAATGAAAATTTGAAATTTCTATTTAATGTTATGATAAATATTAATGAAAAATGAGTTTGATTCTTCAAATATAGAGAGTCTAAATTAAAGAATCATTTAGAGCCTAATTTTAAATTTTGATTCTCTAAAACAAAGACTATCTTCATTCTAAAGAGCGCATTAAAATTTGTTTAAACCTTCAGGACTTACTTCAGTCCCATTCTTTTGCCAAAATGTACATTAAAATAGTGATTTAATGAAAAATGTATGGTTAAAAAATTAGAAAAAGGCTTGAAATCGTGCGTAATATTATTTTATTGAAAAATATGTTTTTTAAAATAAGAGAGAAAAAGAAAAGTATTTTGAAATTAATGAGTTCAAACTTTCTCAGTTAGAAAAAAATAAAAAGGGATGAGGTTGTCATAGAGTTAATAGGTTTGGAGTTACGCTGCAATTTTCTCTTTGTTAAATACTGTCACAAATCGCAGTAAGATTTCAATCAAGTAATGGGGACGAGGACGAATTTCTACAAGAGCCCCTCTTACGCCTACAATAAACAGTTCAATCTCAACTCTGTCCTTCAAAATCTCAGAGGTAATTTTTCGATTAATTATGGATTTTCACGTTTTCTGTGGGGCGATCTGGAAATAGTTTTGCATATATAAATTCTTTTTTCAGCTTACAATGTCGTCACTGGAAATACTCCTCCGGCGGAAGAACCGGCCCACGCTGTTCATCGGAAGCGCCGCCGTGACCATCACCCGCCGGTGGATCAAGAAAATGACGTAAAGGAGAATGATGGACCTATGTCTCACCAGGAGTATATTCAAAAGTGGAGGTTAAATGAAGTTCTTTTATTAAAATTGATGTATTCCTGAGATTTAATTTTTTTTTTTTCCTGAAAAATTAAGATTCTATATTGGATGAACAGGAAGGAAGCTGACTCTCTTCATCCTTATCAAGAGTTAACAGCAGATATATTGGTACTGGCTGTTGGTATAAATTTGTTTCAACAAATAGATTGATATGCTTAGTTGAATTAATACCTATTGGCGTTGTATTGTTATAGAAACCTTCAACTTCAGATACAAATGTGCTGGAGTATGAAAGTAAGTTCTTTTATCTTCTGTCCTTTTTTTTCCCCGTGAAAATATTAAGTTTTGAAAAGTCTTGGGAGCTAATATTTGGTTAGGCTGTTCTTGAAATAAAAACGAAAGGTGTAGTATGTTTGAATTTGGTGGTCTTTCTGATAGGACAACTCTTATTTGTAGTTAAACTGTATTATGCGCCGTATTCACGCAATTACAAGTGTAGTAGACCTGTGAGTAAATGAATATGTACATCAAAATACGGGGTTACAGGAAAAAGCCAAGGAAATCAAATAAATACTGCAAAGAAATCATAACTAATTAGCAAGTATCGTAGCCGATTTTTTCATTGAAATGATAAGCATTGAGTATATGATAAGATATCAAGCTTGGGTTGGTGTAGTGTTCGAAGTTTATTTAGTCTCACCAGTCCTCTTGAACCTCTGACCTTGACATTGGAAACACAATCACTAAGCCATAAAGCCAAGGAGGACCAGTCTTATGTTTGAAATTTTTTATATTTTCTGTATACATGTAGTTTGATTAGATCTAGTCCAGCTTCAGTTTGAATACTCAAATAGTTGCTGTAACTGCAGCAAAGGATTAGCTTGAATACTCTAAGGATTAGCTTTTATTTTCTTGTTCTTTTTTCGCATGCAATTTACTAGTTTTTATTTCTATCAAAATTATTGTTCTGTAAATGAAAAGTTATAAAATACTTTTACAGAATGTGAAGAGCATGAAGGTCCTCCTAGCAATTCAGAAGTGCAACTTGATGCTAGAGAGGGAGCACATTACTTTCCAATTTCTGGTCTGTTACCTATTATGACTCCCACTGATTGTTTTGTGCTTTGTATGTTACTCCTCTGTTCTTTACTTAATGGAAAATTACGTACTGTGAGCATGATGAGCGCTGGTTGGGTTGTTTTATCTTCATTTTACATGAAAATTGTTGCTTTCAGAGATGAACATATTTATTGCAGTTGACTGAAGATTGTAGGTAGTGGAGTCCGTTGCTATTTTCTAGTGAACATTCTAAAGGGAGGGTATGGTATCATGTGTTTATTTGATGCTAATGAATGAGCCACAATAATATAACCTCCCCGTAAGATAAGAGAGATTCAAGAAGGGGCGGGGGCGGTATACTAGGTTCAGACCTGATCTTTGGTCTTATTAGTATATGAATGACAATACTTAGACTTTAATCCACGACCTCGTGGCTTCTATCCAAACTCTTAATGCTGGTGAATGAAAATATTTTCAACCTCTAGTTTGTGTTCATTGAATAAATAACTTGAACTTTCTTATTTTTTCTAATTCCATAATTTCAGCATCATAAGCGTGCTGGGCTGGCTAAATCTGATGTGCTGAAATATATTTTGCATAAATCTTACACAACTAGAAATTTGGTGTAAATAATGATGTATCATTGTTGTCTCTATGATCCTCAGGTGGCAAAAACCAAAAAGATCAAATCAAGACTCGCACTGAGCAGAGGTATCCTCTTCCAGGAGAACCTGTATGTGTTGTATGTGGGAAGTATGCTGAGTACATATGCAATGAGGTAGGACCTCCGTGTATGTGTTTACATACTCTTTTTATGCTTCAATTTTTTCATTACCTGGATCATGATTTTGTATGTACTGCATATAGACGAATGATGATGTATGCAGCATGGATTGCAAAGCTGAACTTCTGCAAAACCTTCAACTTCACCAGGTTTTAATTATTTGCATTTGGCCATTGCTATATGTATATGTATATATTTCTCCTTTATTCTACTTCTGCAATTCAGAATGCCTCTATAATATTTTCCAGGGGCTCGTGAGTGGCCAACCCCCCATTGAATTCTTCTCTGCACGAAGATGTACATTGGAGGTGCCTGAATCTGGAGGGGACACTTGGGATTATGATCGGCATTGCTGGTCTAAGAAGATATCTGGTCTCTGTACTTATAAATGGTACATTTTACTATATATATATATATTGACCCCGCAGCATGTATGCTTTGAAAACAACTTTTTAATCACAATGTAACTTTTATTTTACGATGTTGCCCATATGGTTCAAACATTGATGATTATGGTCATGTTTTATGGTTGTATTTAAAATGTTCTGCTGTTGCAGTTGGAAATGTCAAAAGCCTGGGCATCTTCCTGAAGATTGTTTGGCAATGACATCTCATGGTGAATCCAGTCTCTCTAATAAAACACACAATCAGGTGCTTTTATCAAATGTCAATAAAGAGTTCACAGTTGATCTGCTGTTGGTCAATAGTAATTTGAGAGGGTATTTGGTGGGATTAAAATTACATTTTTAGTAGATTGTGATAGAAATTTTTGAAATATGTGGTTGAAAAGTTGTGGGACTCATGAAAGATGTGGTTAATATTGATTGTTTAACTTTGACTTGGATTAAAATCAGATTTTAATCCGGACCAAATAGAGGCTAAATGTATAATTGTTGACTTCCTTTTACAGGTGGCCGTGATTCAAAATAAATCCAACAATGTATCGAGAGACCTTCTTGATTTATATAAAAGGTTGCTCAATACCTAGTTTATCCGTGTATGTCTTTGCATAGATTGCAATTCAAATACCTCCTCCAGCTGCTTTTCCAGAATGAATTCATATTTTATTTTAATTTTTTACAATTTTCTTTTGCTTACTGTATATTTGTAAATTCCGGTGGGAGGGAGATTATGAAACAATCCATTTGAACACCTGAAAATAAATTGATTGATACATATGTGTAATTTATATCAAATGTGAAATAATTAAAATCAGGAATTCAGTTTAATTGTTCACGCTGGTCTCCTTGTCTCTGCAGATGCCACCAGATTGGAAAAAACTTCTTGGCTGCAAAGTGCAACTCGTGCTGTAGGTCAACAAATTTAGCCACTTGTCTTGACTGTGATAATGTCTTTTGTGATAGGTAAGTGAAACTTAGTAGTCTTTAATTTTCCTTGACAAATTGAAATAACACAATGGGTGACAGGCTTTTGCACTGTTATTAATTTTCTCATTCTTTGCCAGGGGTAGTGGGCTGCATATCTGCTGTTATCCTAATTAGTTTCTGCCCTTAAATGTTTTCCCTTGTGTGAGAGTAACTTTAATCTAACTGGAAAAAGTGTCAATTGGTTTTAGCCTTTTAGGTGCTTGTCTGCTGTTTTGCTGCTGTTAGTAAGGTGTGTTTGGGTGGTAGATTCTGGCCCATTTTGAGAAACTTTAGGGATACTACTTCAGTATTTATTCAATTTGTATAACAAGATAAATTGGTTTAAGTGTTAATACATCAAGGTAGACTATACGGCACTATATTTTCTTTGCTCTTTCTATAGTAAAAGGTTAAATTAAGGCTAGACTCCCCAACCTTTCACATTCACGTGAGGTTATGGTTTCTCAACCTTCAAAAGTGAGGTTTTGGGTCCCAAGCTATTTGAATATGTGAATTTGGGTCCCCACTTGACTAAAATTGTCAATATAGACGTTAAACATCTATGCTGCTGGTTTCGGTTACTTGTGGACCCAAATTCGCCAATTTAAATAGGTTGGGGACCCAAAAGGGCCAAAACCTCACTTTTGAAGTTTGGGGGCTCATATCTGCTTCACTTGAAAGATTGGGGAGTCCAGCCCTAAATTTATCCATATTAAAATTGAACTACTGGACACAGACACAATTTTATATCTTTCATTGATGGTACATTATTTCTGATCATCACTGCATCAGTGCTGGAAATATTTGTTTGGACATCCTTTTGATCTATTTCTGATCATCACTGTGTCAATGCTGGATATATTTGTTTGGACATCCTTTTGTAGATCATGATTTTAATTCTTCATAGCTGCTATAAACTTTATACATGATATTTTGCACTTTCATTTGGTAATTAGTGTTGTTTGCGAGAATTAAAATTCGATTATAATGAAAAGGAGTAATGGGTCCCACGAAATAAGTGGGTAGTAATTGTGAGTGTATGGTTGAAATCAATGTTTGACTTTGACTTTAAATTATCATGAAATTATAATTTTTCGTAAAATGCACTTGTACAGAATATGCTAATTGATTATCTGAATGAATATATGCAGCGCAGGGCATTTGAGTGAACATATCAAGGAGCACCCGTCTCATCGGCAATATTATTCATATAAACTGAAGCGTCTGGTAATGATTTTACACATGCATCTGCTTCTTTATATAAGGGTGTGTTTGAGACCCATTTTTATTGAGAATGTATTTTGTAATAGTGATTTTTTAGAGAATGTGGTTAAAATTAAGGAAAAGTTTTGGATTTACGCGTAAAATTATTTTATTATGAGAATGTGGTTGAAAATGAGTTTTGAGAAAAATGAATTTTTAAAAAATGGGGATCAAACATGGCTTAAGTAAATGTTTCTCATTAATTAGGGAGAATTAGGTGATTGATTTAGTTCTTTCAGAACATCTGAAAGCAATGCTTAGTTTAGTTGTAGAGTTAGAAATATTATCTTTGGATGGCTTGGGAGTGAAATGGCTAAATCTAATCTTCTTCATTTGTTTCTTTTTGGGGTTCATTTGAGAGGGAAAGCTGGACTCACGACACATGAAACAATTGAAGATTAACTTTTTGGTTCGGTACAAATTGTAAAGTTCTAAAATGAAATATGTTAAGAATCTGATGTACTTCATACAGGTCAAATGCTGTAAATCAACATGCAGGGTGACGGATATCAAGGATCTCTTAGCTTGTCAATACTGTTTCAATAAAGCATTTGACAAGTTCTATGATATGTACACTGCAACATGGTAAGGGGAGAAATTCATTTTACTACTTTTCTGAGAGAGAATATTCTTATCCTCTTCCCTGCAAGGGAATTGGATTTTCTTATTCCTTGTTGACGTATGTTTCATTCATAATGTTTAAGTTGCACGTTCTAGGTTTCATTTGAGCTCATTTTCGCTTGCAGGAAAGGATCTGGATTTTCGATCATTTGGAATTCTATTTGTTGCGAGGATCATTTTGAATGGTAAGCATGTGTTACTACATCATGAATGTATATTGTGCTCGTTTCCAGTATCTGAATTGAAACATTTTGCAATGCACATGCTGCCTCAGGCACAGGATGAATTGTTTGAGTGCAGATGTGGAAGACAGTGCCTATGTTGTGAAGAAACATGCCCAGAATAAGAAATATGTACAGCTGAGTGACTTCATCTTTTGATTCTTTGAAGAGATAGCCATGGAATTGCTGCTTTTTTAAACTTATAGTTCAGGATTTAATCCTATAGAGACGATAAATCTTTTGCATGTAAATTCAATAAATGAATTACCCCGATGATCTTGAATTGGATCATGAAATAACAATATCTGAGCAAATAAAACCAGCTAGGAATTTTTATGCCTTTTTTCCTTTTTAAGGTTATTTCTCCTCTTACTTTGACCTTTTTGTTTTACATTTTTCTATTACTCTTCGGGCAACTGTAAAGGATCTTATATTTACAAATTTATACACTTTTTTAAAATATTATATAATATTTTTATTAACAATACATTTATAAATTGTTGACAACTAATTGGTTCTCATATAATTGTAGATGGTAGATTTTGTGAATGAAGATGCAAGTAACATTTACATATTATTTTAAAATTCCCTGGAAAAAAAATGGTTTCTTAAACGAAATCTTAAAATATTGTTATATAGCAAATTCTATAAAATTTGAACGGTTTTATGGAATAATGGAAGGCCAATTTATTATAAAATAATTTTTAATATTGTTCAAATTTTCGTGAGTGACTATAGTTAAATCATTAAAATTGATGTCGGATATTTTATCCTAGTTTGGGCTCTATTTTAATTTTAATGTATTTTTTTTTCAATTTCACATTTTTTAATAAAATAATATTACGGGCTTGTTCGGTAGTGATTAAAATCGGATTAAAATTGAAAAATTAATCATTATTGTTGACTTTTATTAGGCGAGTGAAACCCAATAACGGTTATATTTATAATTTTAATTGGATTTTAAGTACGACCGAACACGCTGTATATGTAAATTCAATTCTTTTTTTTAACCACGCACTCAAAAAATGCACTATTTTAAAATATATTTTTCCCAACAATTACATTTTAATGGAGCCCAAACAAGGGGAGACTTTTTTGGGAAACTAGATTTTGTAAGTGATTTTTTTTTTTTTTTTTAAAAATGCGTGTTTAAAAAGTAAAGAAAAATTATGGGTCTACGTGTAAAATTAGTTTATTAAAAAAATTTGTAGTTGAAAATAAATTTGAGAAAAAATAAAATTTTAAATAATATGACTCAAACAATGGCTTAATTTTTACGTTGGTGTTACATATATATAATAATTTATATATACATGATGTGATGAAATATGATTGGATCATAATTTCTTCAACAAAAAATAAAAATAAAAATTCTCACTTTCTATTTTTGACACCTCAATTGTATGTACAACAGTAGCATTATTCTAATTTTTAATATTATTAAATTTAAAAAAAATATATAAATCTTTCACACCCTGGCCACCACACCGTTGCCACTCCACATTGCCTCCGCCCCCATCGAACTAGAGGACGATTTCTCCCCTGTAGTTGCTTGTTCTTTTGTGGGGATTTCTCCCCATGGTTCGCCGAAGAATTCTGGGGAGAAATCTCACCTGATTCTTGCAGATAACAAGGGGGAGAAATCGTCCCTCATAAAGGCGGTGATGCTGTGGTGGATGAAGGGTGAGAGAAGAAGATGATTAGTTCTTTCTATTTTTTCTTAAGAGTATGTCTAAAACAGCTTATTTATCAATTAAATTATTATTTATAATTAATCAATTAATGCAAATAATTAAATCAAAACAAATTTAAATTAACAACAAATCATTACAATTAGATACCCACTGAAATACATAAATTTCTTCTTATCTTCTGTAATTTCTTTCAAAAACATAACATTTTTCTTCGTCTCCATTGTCTTGTCGGAGACACTGATACTATCACCATTTTTTATAAAAATTCAAGCTCCCTCTCATATTTCCCATCAATAAGTTTAATGGATCATGTTACATGTACATCAAGATTTACATAATGAATTACATAATATCACATAGCACTCTACAGTTTGTCACTTTAAAACACAATCAATTTTTTCATCCAATCGTTTCCCTTCAAATTATATTATGTAATTCATTATGTGCATTTTTTATGTATAAGTAACAAAATCCAATATTAATTAATTTCGATTTTTTGGTCCATTAATAAGAACAAAGATATATATCATGAAGAAACACAACAAAATCCCACTTGGTTCAATTCAATGCAAGATAGATATAAGAAAAGTAGATTGTTTGTTTGAATGACATTTTTGCAGGGTCCCTTCATGGAAACGAAAGAAGTAGAAACTCTAGAAGGAAGTTCTTTTTATTGTACTTATATGTGGCGTTTCCATTTTCCCCCGCTAATCTGCTGTTTGGTTATATTATTTTATGCATTTAGATAATCAAGATTTTCTTATAAATACATCAATTTAACGTGGAAACAATAAATAAATAATTATTTTTTTTATTTTGTAGGTTACACGTGTAATCTTATTTATCATGGGAAACCATACTTCAATTCAAACATTCACACCACAAGTTGCAGAGGTACGTAAGCCTAAAGTCGGGCAAGAGTTTGAAGCAATTGAAGGTGCCTATGAATTTTATAACAAATATGCAAGAAAAGTTGGATTTAGCGCTAGTTTCAAATGCGAAGAAAGCTTTGGTAAAACGATTATGTGAAGCAAACGTATCGACTAGTTACCAAATAAGTTTGATGGAGGTTGGATATGGGGGTCCTCAAAATATTGGATGTGCCGATAGAGAAATCAGAAACTATGAAAGAGATTTGAGAGAAGAAATGAAAGGAATTAATGTTGAGTTGATGATCGAATTTTTTTATATTAGAGAAAGAAAAACATCCAGATTTTTACTTTCACTATGATGGAGATAGTGAAGAAAGATTGGTTAGATGTTTTTGTATTGATTCTTACTCGAGACAAACATATAATTTTTTCTGTGATATAACAATTTTTGATACTATATATAACACAAACAAATATGTGATGATTTTTGCTCCATTGACCGGAGTCAATCATCGTGGCCAAACAATAATATTTAGATGTGCTTTTTGAAGTGATGAGACAGTAGAATCATTTGTTTGATTATTTAATTGTTGGTTGAATACTATTCTTAAGGGTGCACCCCACATGATCATCACAGACCAAGATCCTCTTGCAATGACAAGAACAATTGCTGAAGTTCTTCCAAATACTTTTCATCGTTATTGTATATAGCATATTCTAAATAAGTTTTCGAAAAAGCTGAATTTATCGGGAAAACTACCATTTGATGAGGAACATTATTTTATTTTACATTCCGAGACTAGTGAAGAGTTTGAAACAAGTTGGAAATATATGTTCCAATCTACCAAATTGATAAATAATGCTTGGCTTAACCAAATACACGAGATATGTGCTAGATGGACTCCTGCATTTGTTAAACATAATTTTGCTGCAGGAATGTTGAGTAGGCAAAGAGCACAAAGTTCTCATTCATTTCTTAAAAGGTACGTTGCAAAGAAAAGCTCATTAATGAATTTTATTATACGTTTGAATAGAGCACTTAAACACTAAAGGTATCAAAAGTTAATGACTAACCACTGTAATAGTAATGAAAAACCACGATTAAAATCAGTGTGGCCAATGGAGGCACAAATGTCTAAGATTTAGACAAGATGTAAAGCTTTCCAAGATAAGATTTTTTAGAGTCAAGAACGTTGAAGAATGTGGACAACTTTAATGGACTTCTACTTTTTGCTTTCTCCAAGTGAAGGACCATTGCAAGTTGCAACCTCTCCTATTTGTGTGTGTGTATTGGTTGATTCTTCGCGATTAAGCTAATGAATTTATATGGTCAACCTTATTAAAGCAGACAAAGACACTCCAACAATCTCCACAAAATGACGAGATACTTCAAATAATATAATATTCTATCCTCCCGCCATATATTAATTTCGATTTTCTATATAGTAAAAATGACTAAAAATCTGGAAAAAGTATTGTGAATTATTAATGTCATTTTTCAAGAAAAAATCGTGTGAATGAGTTATCAAAATTAATCGGTCTTAAAATGTGATCAAGATCAATCGATCCTAAGAAGAAGCCTAAATTTATTTCAGAAAGACGAAATTAATTAATATTTTCGACAAAAGAGAGGAAGAATACAATAGCCCTTAATTTAAAGAGAAGAATACGACGGCCCTTAATTTGGGTCACTTGATTTGAGTTACTATAATTTACGTAGTGGATCATAAATCGATTATGCAAGAATGGAGAAGAACGCGTGGGCCATTATTTTAATTAGAAACAATGGACTAGAATTGGAGATTGGGATTTGGAAGAAACGTGAGAATGTAAATCACTTAACTGATTTTAGCGGGCCGAACCGAGCCTGGGCTAAGGCTTTTTTTTTTGGTGACACCTTATAGTCTAATGTCAGATAACATATTAGAATTATAAATG
>CAIGRL010204617.1:0-19144 GCA_903798325.1 Fraxinus xanthoxyloides | reverse complement strand
TTCACCCACTAAACTCCCTAAGTAAGGAAATCCATTTTGCATCAGCTAAAGCCCAGCCTACCTCCCACATTTTAGTTTAACACAATACATATTGCCTAGGCAAGAAAGAAAAATCCCACATATGAATGCACAAGAGGACCATTCATCATGGGATCAAAAGAAAGGAAAATATCAGGGTAATAGAAAACAAAACACCCAACATTAATGAAATTGACTAGAAAAGAAAAGGAGGAATTACAACAATTAGTAAAATATAACCCAGTATACAAGCTAATTCCAATGTTTTCAATATCAAACACTCGAACAAAGAAATGGGAAGTTATCTGTGTGAAAAGTGTAATGTAACATGATAGAAGTAGCATTTCTACACGCAAGAAGTTTACTTCTTTACTATATCTTGAAATTTTAACACCCAAATCTAATGCGACAATCACACTCGTTGAAATGCAGTATCCATTATAGATGCAGACTAGTGCTTAAGCATATCCGAGTTTCATACACCAAAGAATTATGAGCGCTTGTGGAATTTTTCGCAAAACAATCCAAGATGACAGCAGAAAAACTGTAAATTTCACAAAATCCTCGCTTTTAGTTTCATGCTTTTAGACAAAGCATGGACATAATTTAATTGCCCCCCTCCCCCTCTCACGATCTCCTTGTTGCTTACAGGTGCAGTGTATCCTATTGCATTCAAACTGGTAGAAGTACATTACAGACAATAATCCAACGTTCGGAAAAAAAAAAAAAAAAAAAAAAAGCATAATGCAATGAACAGATGATCAAAACATGTTTACTTTATCCAAGATATATATCCTTATTCCTTAAAAATGTATCAATGCGTTAAAAGAACTTGCAGCTAATAAATCACAGAACGTCAATGGGTACCTGTTGTGCTCCCTTGTAGCATGAAAACTTGAGCAGGGGGAATTGCGTCGTCTACTATGGCTCGAAGAAATATGTACATCAACATTTCTAGAGGTAGACCTCCCTATATCAGTAAGACCGTCCATTCTCGCACTGCCTGCTGATTTCTTTTCAGCATCAGATCTTTGATCCTGGGCACTTCTAATGTTACCATAATCCTCTACATCATCACTTCTCCTACCTTGATCATCTCCACACCTGACAATTCCATCCTCCTGGCTTACACCATCATCATGTATGCTTGATTTCCTAGAATGGCAATCACCAGCATAACCATCATCCCTTGAATGCTTAGTGTCAGACTTGTCACCAGAACGATCTCTTGAACCACGCTCATCACCATACTTACTATCTATGTGTCTTCTCTCTCTATCACAATCATCTCCTTGCTTTCTATCCTTATGCCGACTGTACTTTTCGATATCATCCCAATGTTTCTCTTCCTTATGTCTAATGTGTCTACCAATGTCTTCTCTATAAGTACGTTCCCTTCGTCTATAATCTTTGTCACCATCTTCATGATACCTATCATCGTTGCGTCTACCATCTTTGCCAGTATCTTCACGATAACGATCATCCCGGTCTCTACTCTCTCTTTCAGCATCTTCACTGTATTTATCATTCCTGCGTCGGCCATCCCTTTCACTTTCAGGAGCATCCCGATATTTTTCATCCCTGCATCTGTTTTCTCGCTCTCCATCTCCACGATACTTTTCACCCCTGCGCCTACCATCTCTGTTACCATCTTCTCGATGTATATCATTGATATGTCTGGCTTCTTTATCACTATCCGCTCGATGCTTAATATCCCGATGTTTAACCTCTTTGTCAGCATCTTCCCTGTGCTTGTCATTTCCGTGTCTATCATCTCGGTCACCATCACCCTCATACCTGTCTCCATAGCTTCCACCCATATACCTTTCGTCACTGAATTTCACATCCTTACTGCAGTGACCTCTTGAGGACAATCGTTTGTCATCGTTTTCTCTATCGGTAAAACCTTCTCTTGTCCTTCGCATCCTTTTCTCAAGTTCCTTCTCTAATTCAGGATTTCGTAAATCATCTTGCACGTCCCATGCTTCAAAAAGGAAAAAAAAAATTGATAAACAGAAATTACTAGCTACTTCAAGTTAATGCAAGCAGAAATCCAGCAACCAAACAAAAATAACACCACAGAGCATCAGCAGCCTATCTTTTCCATGAATTAGAAATCAAACTTTGGAAAGAGATATCTTGCTGATAATACCCTTTATATGGCTACATTTCTGCAAAACTGATTAAAACAGAATATGCTCGAATCATCAAACCAAACAGAAAGGGTCACTGCAAACAATGTGACTAATGACTCTAAACCAGATTTCGTTGTCTTTCAAAGCATAATAAGAATCAAATAAAAACAGCAAGACAAAAAAAATCCACTTTCAAGAAACGCTTTATAAATAGGACCATGCTAGAAGTACTACATGGTGTACTACGTGGATGACTACATGGCCAAGTGGCGGCCCCCTGTTGGAGGGGAGGCTATGGGGGGGCCGTCACTTGGCCATGTAGTCATCCATGTAGTAAAATTTGTAGTACATATAGTTTAATCCTTATAAATATATGCAACTACTCTACTAAATCCAATGTAAAAAACAGAAGTAAACATATAATTCAAAGTAAAATAAAAAAATTTGTACCAATTAGAAAATATGCCAATAATTCAAAGTAATCATAAAAAAAATCAACAAATCACTAATATACATCTAAATATGCCACAGTCAACACCATATCATCAAGTCTAGAGACTGCAAATTTTCAGACATGCAAACGGAGAAGAACAATCAATGCACAGAAAGGGGAAGAGCAAAAATAAATATAAAACATCTGTTTGTACAACCTTATAAAAAATAGAAATCTCTTCTAAAAATTCCACGTAATTGTCCACAGTCAATAACTAAAAGGGAAATAGTCCAATATGATTGCACCTCAAAGTTTTATGAGTGGCTTTTTAGTGCATTTGTTTCAGTCCGCATTTGGAGAGAATAAAAAGTAAATTAATATTGGAGCAAAATAAGACCACAATTCTAATTCTAATTGTCAACCTAGGATCCCAACTCAACCAGTCATGTCCAGGCATCAACCATATCAATTGGTTATTTTGGAGACAAATTGACGCATGGGAGTATTTGAAAGCTTCTTCCTGAATTCTCCATTAAACTTCTTTTGTCATCTATGAATTCAGAGATACTCTTAAAATAATTCTATTATATCTTACAGAAACAATGAACACAAAAACAGTGGAGACCATAAGGAGATCTACCCTGAAGAACGCCTAGGCTAGACTGTATATCCCAGAAAATCTAACAATTAAGAAGATCACCATCGGAAAATTTACTTATTTAACAGGTTGAGCATTCTTGCACACCAAACTTAAGTGTCTGTTCAAATAATGAAACATTTTAAGAAGATTTGGTGCTTTCAAAATGACCTTTAGTGCCAGGCCTTATGGATACATAATAGAATAATATAAATTTCTATAGACGCTTATAGTACATTGCAACTGAATATGATGCTAAGGCATAATTCTGAAAGCACTGACCACAAAGCAGAAGCCGGACACCAACTGAAATTTCACACTGATCAGAACTCTACTGGCATGTCAGAAGTTCACAAAAAGGACGAAGTACTAAAAATTCAATGTTCATAATTCATAAATACTTTAAACGATATTGCTACCACTAGTATCAACTATGTTACAATGCCCGTAAACAAGAATTGGCACGTCAAAAACAAAGTTCATAAATAAGTCCCACGCATACCACAAAAATAACCTTACCAGTATTTTCTCTACCACGTTTACGCGGTCTATCTGCACTAAAATCCCCCAACTGTGAGCTTTGATTGTTCTCGAGATTCCTGTCCATAGCCTTAATCTCAGCATCACCATACTTACTCTCCTGACCACCCTTCTTGTCTTTGTCCAAACAGCATTCCTTATCCATCAATTCCTTCCCTTCTCTCCATTCCGATGAAGTCCTCTCAGATTTCCTCTTTGACTCCCTTTTACTCTTACTCTCATCTTTCTCCACCACCAACAATTCCACATTCTCCTCCTTGCTCTCACCGCCAGTTCCACTCTCACGCTTTTTACTCTTACTCTTAGACTCAACTCTCAAACTTTCCCCTTTATTATTACTTCCCTTTAACTTCAAGTCAATTTTTAAACTTCCCACTTTATTTATTTCCTTCTCCAGATTCCTATCACTATGCTCCCTCTCCTCTCCAGCCCCATCCCACCTATCACTACTAACTCTTCCACTTACATCAGCCCTCTCCTTGTTGAGGATAGCTCTCTCTTTTCTCCTTTTTGAAGACATGTACTCCTCCGAAGCTTCACCATTCCCGTCACACCTCAGATCTTTACCATCCTTGCCATTTCGAGCCTGCAATGAAATTTTATGCTTCTCGCCACTGGCAGAATCTCGATAAGCCCTCGTCGAATCACATCTGCTACTTTTCTCCTTCATCTTTACATCTTCTTCAGAATCCGAACAATCCTTATCCTTAGCCTCCTTCGAACTGTGTTTGCTATGTTTATGTGATTTGTGTCTCGAACTCTGGGGCATAACTTTAGTTTCACTTCTCTAACCTTATACAAGTCCAAACCCTAACTCTCCAAATAACACCGCCCAACAAAAAATCGAAATATGATTATCAATGCAGCATATTTCGCCAAGAAACGCAAAAAAGTCCCTAATATTTCAAAATCTCCAAACCCTAATTAGAACGGTTCCACATCAAACCTTCAAAAACCAATAGAAAGCAATCGAAATAACATATCTCCAGTTAAACACTAACCGGAATCCAAAGTTTCGGCGCCGGAAAATCAAGCGTTGACACTCCGACGACTTTAACTAATCAGATCGCTCGATGGCGGCGGAAGAAAAACACCGAACCTATTTCTACGCCACTGTATATCAAATAAACGTATATTTATATATAGGTAAAATGATAAAGTACTGATACATATACGGAGTGTGCATACATTAGATAGATATAGAGAGATTAAAAAAAAGGTGAAGAGGATTGAGTTGAGAGAGAGAGGGAGAGAGACCGAAGTTTGATTTCGCTGTAAAGGGGTTGTTGGCACAAGATGTCCGGAATTTACTATGCAAAACGTCTCGAGCCTTTTTTATTTTATTTTTATTTTTTATTTTTTCTAGTAAGTAAACGTGTGTTGCACGTTATTCTGTAATTCATTATAAGTCGGGACGGATGTGGTGGGAGATTGTGCCGGCTGTAGCCCGATCCAGTCCTCAACCCACTTTATTTTTTTGGTGTAAAAAAAATTCATGTGTGTGTATATATTAATTCACCTTGTAAAACGGTCCTACATCCGTTCATGTTTATAAGTACAATAATTCTACTTGTATAACCGAGGTTGACAACCTCTCACATGCGTGTGAGGTCCACATGTTTAAAAACTCAAAAATAAAAAAGTGGACCCCCCAATGTGAGATGTTGTCAACCGAGATTGTACATATAGCATGGCTCTTATAAATATTGTAAAAGTAATATATAAATGTAAGTGCATTTAAAAAACAGTTTTAAAAATTTCTTTGTGTGAAATGAACTTTTTAATTAATAAGAATCTCTTTGTACAATGTTTTGTGTGATTAGGAGTATCTGACTTAACTAAAACATTTGTAGTTGCCATAGAAACTCCTCTTGAAAGTGCAACGTATAACTGTCCGTGCAAAAATACATGTTGTAGAAGATATATTCCGACTTGAAGTATTGTCTGTCCTTGGACCTTTTTGATTGTCATTGCATAACAAAGACGAACAGAAGATTGTTTCTGTATGAATTTGAATGGTTATCCTTCATAATTTGCATGACTCAATGGTATACGCGGAATGAATACATGTTTGCTAGAGTACTGTCCAATAGTTACATCTGCATGGATAACATGTCTACTAAATTGACGACAAACCATTCTACTCCCATTGCAGAGACCATTTGAAGGATCTAGATTCCTCGTGAGCATTATCGAAATGTTTATTTTCAACAATAATCGATGAGGTGGAACTCCATAAGGAAGTGATGTGTTGAGAAACTCTAGTTGATAGTAATTATTTGTGTCATCTAGTGCTAAATCATAATTGAGAAACTCTTTAGTTTCACCTAGGAAAAGATCAATCATACTTTCATTTATCATATCAATGTTTTTCATTTGTCGTGGAATGTATTGCTCTTTGTGTTATATATTCTGGTGATTATGCATTATTTGCTAGTTCTGAGAAGACGGTGTTGATTAAATTGAGCTCTAGAGAGTTTCTGCTGTCGAAGGAAAGTACTATGTCTTTTGGAAGTAAGACGAAGTCTTCTCCTGTAGTTGGTTCTAGTCCATTGCTGATGTTGATCAAGTATTCAACGAATTGATGATCATTTTGGGCTCTTATATTCTTCATCAATTGTAGTTTTTGCAATATTTCTCATAGATACGATCGTACCAAAATTTCATTGACTATTTGTAGTCTTGTTGCTCGCGGGACAACTGGAAAAACTTGGCAAAAATCTCCCTCAAATACCATTACTTTACTCCTAAATGGTTCAAAATTATTCATGATATCTTGAAAAGTTTTGTCAACAGCCTCAATTGTTGCTCTCTTTGCCATTGGAACTTCATCACATATAATGAGTGTTGTTTGTCGAATAAGTTCGGCTTGAATGCTTTGCTTTGATATATAGTATATTGATGATTTGTTTGCTTGCAACGAAATGTTGAATCTTGAATGAGATGTTCGACCTTCAGGCATTATTGAAGCAATAACTCTAGAAGTTGCAGTTGCAAGTGATATCATACCGTGTGATCTTATTTCAACAAGTAATGCACGATATAAAAATGTTTTGCTAGTTCCTCTAGGTCCATTGACGAAGAAAACCCCACATTTTTTATTGTTTGCTTTATCAAGCATGAAATCATAGACTCTTCTTTGATCATGACTTAGATAATGTAATGCTTGTGTGTCTTCAATTGGTGTTTCAACTGATCTTTCATCTAATATGTCCTTTGTACTAAGAGAGTATGTATCTGTGTAGATATCTCTTAGTTGAGGCAAGTCATATGCGTTGATATTTCTTCTCACGGACTGGATGAATGATTGAATATCTTGACGTGTATGTTGAAGTTGTAACTGTAATGAATCTTGATCTTGTTTTCTGAAATCTTCAGACATATGTTCAAAGCAAAGATCTCATTAATTTCTAACATCAGTAGGTTCACAATAAGTCAACAAAGTAGCAAACAGTCTTCTAAATGCTTGTGGCATCTCAAAAGCAGTAGCTTCATCTAAGCATTCAACTGTACTTTGATCGGAGTTAAGAAGCCCTCAAGAACTTGGTAGATCTGAGGATGTCCGTTTGTGGAAGAGCAAAAGTCAAAAAATGAATATTTTTAGGCTTGACAGTTTAAGGAATTTGGATTCAGTTTCAAAGAATTTCTATGTTTTTAATCACAATTTTTGGGTTTAATTTGTTTGGAGGTTTTGTTTCCTCCACAATACCACCTGCAAATATGTGTACGTCTTTGTGAGAAAGAGGCGATGGGCTTTGTATTCCAAGACATACATAGATTAATGTGAAAATCCTATGGAGTATTGTCAGGTTTTATTCTCCACACAGAGTATTGTTCTCAAACACAATTTCAATAACATGTATTAGATAGTATATGGCCCAATCTATTGTTTATATTTTCCACAAACAATCTTAGAAAAATTTAATCGTGTCAGAATACAACAATTCACCTTATTTGGGCTGAATTTTAACCTGTATCTTGAAAGGAAGCTAAATGAATGGGTTTTTAATGTCAGTATTCTTAATCAGGCTTTCTATTCAATGGAACATTTAAGCAGTAAAGAAAGAATTTATGAAAAACTCAATGTCAGAATGGAAGTATGTTCAAATGAAGAATATGCTCCAAGAAAATGTTTTAGTATCTTAAAAACAGAAAAAAAATGTAAAACAAAGTCAAAGGATCTGAATGAAAAAAAAAAATGTAAGTCCAATGTATTTTTTAATTAAAAAAATATAGAATCGACAAAGTTAATTTAAAATTGTACGCACATTATTCTATTATGGGGGTTGGCATACCACATGGGATGGTATGAACGTGATGTATTTTTTAATTAAAAAATTATAGAATTGACAAAGTTAATTTAAAATTGTACACACGTTATTCTATTATGGGGGTGGGCATACCACATGGGATGGTATGACCGCATATGACCGCTCTACCCAAGAATTTTTCCATCTAAATCACCATTTAGAAAAGTTATTTTAGCATCTAGCTAATACAATCTACCTTATTTCATCTTCTGGATTTGAAACAACAAGACCCACAATTTACATCATTTAGCAAAGTACCAAAATCATATAGGATTGTAGGATTTGGTACAAGTGAAAGTGACAATTTAGGCTTTAAACAACATGCAATGAATTATTTTGGTCACCTCCAACCCACATTCTCAGAAAAAAATCATATTTCACTTCCAAAAATCCCTCAAATAAAGTTTTTAGTAAATTTCGCGATTTATAGAATATGAGCCATACCCAAAAAGTGCTCATCAAAGCATAACATCACAAATTCACAATTCATTGACAAGTTTAACATAGTTCTTGACTAATATCTAGACATGACAAAAATATTCTTGACAATTATCAATTTTATAAATAGTCTGTAAGTTGAAGCTTTTCAAAGAGTGATGTTATCTTGTATCACTGCTTAGCACTAATTTAGATGGTATTGTCAACCTTTACATGAACTTGTAAATCGAATTGAGTGGATGAGTCGAGTCGAGTCAATTCGAGTAATGAAAATATTTTTGCACCATGCATTCTTTCACAACCAGCATTGAATGTTTTTTTGTCTTCAAAACAAATATTGTCTTGAGTTGCAAAATGTTAAAAATCGCTAAAACTGATTTTCAATACCTAGGACTGAATACTGAATCTGTATTTACCAAGAGCATTGACTAAACAAATATTACAAACAGCTTCTTCCTTACAAATTCCAATTCCTTAAACTACGTATAAGGATGGCATTACAACAAAAGATTCTACAAAAATATTTTTGAACAGATGCCATTTCCATATGGAAAACAGTATAATTTTCAACCATTTACAAGCATTTCCGTTATCAAATCATTCCAAGAGTCTATAGGTCCAGGCAAACAACAATGTAGACAATCATTTTGTATCTTCAAATGTTTATCTTTTCCGGAATATGGATGGAATTGCATGTCGACTCCCATATAACCATCATGCCGTAATAGAGAAACTAAGATCGTAGAAAAAAGTTTCAAAGTTAAACTTTTTTTCCTTTCCTATAGCTGCTGCTCTCTCGAATTCTTCAAGTTTGATGCTTCACATCATTCCATCTATATCATTGACGTCGATATCACATTCTTGAAACGGTCTCGTCTTACTACAATATCCACCCGTGTTCCATTCCCCATTCTCGAAGTGATCTGGAGTCGTCATTCTAAAGAACGTATAGGCATTGTTCTTTGAGCTCGTGATGAATTTCAATGTCGAGTTTAGTGCTTTGCGATAGGCATAATAAAATTCTACTTGAGTTATGTTATTCCGTTAGCAATTATAACATCCCACAATCGCGTTGTTCTCATAGTAAATTGCAAATTTAAGAAACCACTTCCCCCCTGCAACTAATACATAATCAAAGTTTTCGTATTGATCTGTCCATGTCGCATCTAGCTCATTGAGATGAAGCTTGATTATGCCCGATGAAACTCCATTGATATCTTCAAATATACTTGTTTTTTGTGAGAAACGGGGACCAAACAACTAAGAGAGTCGAGCGATGAGAAGGGAAAACCCATCTTTGGCATTTGTATTGCTCGTCATATTATACCCCCCACAGCTTGTTCCACTTGCAAGATGATAATTATATATTTAGGACAGATAAAAACAACAATCGTCTTTTCGTTGCTAGATCTACTCAAAGATCTTAAAGAAGAACATCCTTAACAACTACATACAATTGTAATTTTGGTCTACCATTCCCTCTCCTAACTTATTCTACCAAAGTGGTGCTGCTCTTAGTAATGGTGGCCTCTTCTGGTCTATTGGTTGACACAAATTATTTATATTAACTTAAATGTATAGCCAACGCGTTTTAGTCTCGCAACCGCGTCGTGGGTGGTCGATGGGAAAACATGTTGACCATTCGTCTCATTCCTTGGACTATAAATAAAATTAATGACTTTTTAATCCAGATTTTACAAATACGAAAAGATATGTACGACATGAAATATTTGTGCCATTGGAGTATTCGGACTTCGAAAATAAATTCGCAATTGTTAAGTATAAGGGTCATCGTGATAGATGTATTACCTCCTTGTCATCTATGATGAGCTTCAAAAGATCAGATTTTCCATTATTGTTGGAATAAGATTCGACCAAACCTTTTTGAATAGTAGTCACTTTAATGGATCATTCATTTTCATACGTCAATAAATCTCTTATAGCTTTTGATTCCATAATGTGTGTGAGCTAAATATTTGATGCTTGAAATATAACAACAACCAATTTGTGAAAACAATTTAAATAGTTGAGAGATGAATTCATTATAAATCTAAAACTCATAAGAACAATCTAATAAATTCACGAACATGAAATTTAATTAATTCGAAGTAATGAATGTAAAAAAGAATAATTTCTATACGTTTAGCAGAGGGTGTGTACGTGACTTTGATTACATAAATTGTGCATGCATGCATTTATTTAGATAAATGTATTCAATATGTAATTATCAATGTACATGCATGCATTTTTAGTAAGAATTGGATTACATGAATTTAAATAATTTATTTGCTTCTAGAATAATTAAATAGCACCCAAAATATATAAAGTGCAACTGGAATAGCCCCCAAAGTTTATGAAGTATGAATAAATGTTAATTATTATTATGAATAAACCTACAAAGTACAAATAAATGTTAATTATTATTATACATGCATGTGAATAAATAATTGAATTGTAATAGGACACGTATGTTGTAGGGCTATAATAATCTAAAAATTGATTCTCATTTCATGTGATATTTAGATATATTATAGATTTACACTCCTATTTATAGAACTCATCATTTTCATCCAATTTCTAAATAAAAATTTATGAAATGATGAATATACCCTCATATTTAAATCAAACAAAAGAAAAATAAATAATTAATTGTAAACATATCCCAAATTTTTCCAAAAACTATCTTGCAAATTGGAATGAAACAAAATAAAAAGACGATGGATTAACATCTACGTATTTTTCTTCACTTTATGTGTTTTTTTCCTTTCACCCGTTAGTGAGTTATTTTTTGTTGTGGACTTAATAATAACCTCATAGGGAAAAAATGGTAAGTGCCCATTTGTAGGTAGACAACTCAGGTATCTTCATAAAATTTGGAAAAACCATCCTTTTTGAACAAAAATGGGTTATTTTTACACACAAAATAAATATAAAAAATGTGTAACTAATTGGAACTGAAAACAATTGAGTACATTATTCAACAAACTTGGCAACTGATTGGATATTAAGTGCTTGCTTGACACATACCACTTATTTTATGGTTCAGTGATTCTCAACCACACATTTTACATGAGAAAATATTCTACGGGCATACTATTTTTTTTTTTTTTACTTTTTAAATACACATTCGAAACTCATTTTTTTCCTAATTAATGAGAATCAAACATGCTATTAAGTGCCTCTGTCCAATATGCAATCCTACGATTTTGAAGAAAATTATCTTTCCTCGTATGACAGGATTCTAAACTCACAACAGACTCACGTCCCATTCAGAGTCTAAACACTTCAAAAAAATTCAAATCTTGCCAATTTTTGATTGAATATTGGATTCAAAACGATTTCATACAAATTTTGCTTCTTATAAAATGTTACTTAAGTTGACTTTTGGGAATTTCCGTGAGAGTTTCCATTTGGGTTTTTATTTTTTCTTGATATGGGATTTCAGAGGATGTATTCCGAATTGGGGTTTTGTAAATGGAGCTCTCTCTCTCTAGATAAGGATGTACCATAAATTCTTCTTTTGTAAATAAAAAATTGTAACAGAACAAGAAAAAAAAATCATAAATATCCCAACTATATGTTACAAAATATAAATAACTTTTACCTCCAAGTAGAGATGGCAAAAGGGTTGAGCAGTTTGGAATCGTCCCGAGACAAGCTCAAACAAGAGTCGAGCGGGGGGCTCAAGCTCAAGTCGCCATTTTAGATGAGCAGCTCGTGGGCCAGCCCTCTCACTCATTGCCCATCGAGCTAAAGTAACCAAATGGTCACTGAATTAATTTTTATTTTTATTTTTTTTAACCTTATAAATATTACTAAGCTTCAATCCGCTTTTCAAACAATCTACCCTCTTCTACATTCTCTATACGATCGAAATATCAAATTACAATCAATTATTCGATTATATTACGTACACATACACATTCTATTACATTCAATTCTATAACTATTAACACACATTCTCTCGATTCTATTCTCTACACTATATTTTACACTACTAATCTATACATTTCATCTTCATTCAAATTACATTCTTTACTATAATTTTATTTCATTTTATTCTTAACAAACATTCTATTCTACTATATACACATGGATTCTAACGCTTTTGTTGACAGCTTGTTCGGTGGCTACTCACCTATAACTCCACAATCTTAATTCCACATTGAATTTGTCGGTCTTAATGACGTCTCCATTCCCGACGATTTGCTGGTAATGGGCGTTAACAATGCTCACCAAAGTAGTCATCCAATTGTTTTGGATGACATTGATAATGATTCTAATTTTAATGAAATACTATTTTTTTATGGAACTGAAGTTTAGAAAGTGTTGTGCAGACTTGCGTATATTATCTCCTTTGACATGTGTAATGGACCGTATGTATAATTTGAAAGGTACTAAATATATTATTAGACGAAATCACGAACTCTTTAAACTTTAACGCATTGATCGCTTATTTTAATAATTTAGAAAACATGTTAACTTCCATATATAAATTGTATAAATAGTGGTTGGGTGCATATGTCAGTTGGGCACCCTCCGTACTCACCCTTTTCGATAATCTTGAAGAAGATGATGTAGATATAGTAGATTTATTTGAAGGCATTAAGGGTGAAAGATTTAGTGCATGAGGTTCTTCAAGTTTGTCTTCTGCATATAATCAGACATCAGACGCAAGTTCAATCGGAATGTCGTTGACTTACTTAACTATTTTAATCATCAATTGCTTAGTAGCATAGAGCATGTTGACGTGATACAATTTGATTTACTTGATTTTGTCGAAAGAACAAAAGAATGAATATATCCAATTGTTTTTGCGATTTTAAAAGATCTACTAACTCCTTCGATTAGCACTATAATTTTGAAATCTGCTTTTAGTGCAGGTAAACGAACTATATCCGAGGGCAGGAGCCAACTCAAATAAAACATTTTTGAAGCATTAATTTGTGTAAATGATTGGCAAGACATTTATTTTCTATTCCAAAATAAGTATGCTGAAATTGTGTGTAGTCAGGTAAATGATATTAAATTCCATCATATAATCAGTTTTTGTTATTTTCTTTATAATATTTTGATTTTAAAAAAAAAATTATACACATAAGTGTTCTTGTGCAATTTTAATTCCTTATACTCGAAAATTAGTAGTCGGTCCAAGCCCGAATAAAAGGATGAGGGTTTTCAAAATGAATTTTAAAACAAAAATATCTAATTTCAAATCTTGATTCAATTTATTTATACATTTCATATTCATACAATTCAATTATTCAAACCTCGTATTAGTTCTCTACATTCAATTTAACGAAAACAAAGGTTATTGTATCAGTAGAAGCAAGCCTTCGAAAATGAATAATCCATTTCCTCAAATTTCAGGTAACATCATTGAAGTGTGCTGCCAAACATAACGTGTTTGGCAAATGCCTCATCGAGGATACCAAAAAAACCTTAAGGAAATGTCGAAATGAATTTTTTGTTTTCAGATGCTTGATTTGGGAAAATAAAAATAAAAATTGTACACGTAATAATTTATTCGTGTAGAATTTTAACTCTAGATAATTATTGTAAAAGGGTTAAAAAAGGGAAAAATCGTCGAACTCGTGGGCCGAGCAAGCCACAATGCCCAAGTCGAGCTTTGCCCTTGAGATACGAGCCGAGTTGAGCTTGTGGGTAATGGGACTAAGTAGGCTCGGCTTGGCCCATTAGCACTTCCTCCTCCAATGCTTGATGACAGAGTTCCATACCCATCTTCTTCCAAGACCCGGCCATAGGGAAAAAAATGGAAAATTTTGTCAAGAACAATATTACGTCCTTCCACATTCTTTGTTTTGTTCTATTATCGTGCAAGCTTTCATTTCAAATGCATTGAGCAATAATTGTGCATGATCTAAAACTATCCTGCAAATTAGAACATAGAGCATTACAAGAGACACTTGCTATTTATGTGAGGAATTACAAGAGTCAGAAGAGTCCCTGGGGTAAAGCCACTAAGGCAATGGCCTAGGGCCTCAAAAGTTAGGGGCCTCTGGAGAAAAATGTAATTTATAATATTATTTGCTTACCTAATTATTTTTTACATTTAAATCTTTTCATCGTCTATTTACCAACATGAGGCGTTAAATATTCATTTCTTCTTCGTAATCGAGCTTCTAGGATTTCTCATTGTCAGCCTCCATTTGGCTCACATTAATTTTCTCATTCTCATTCTTNGCATTACAAGAGACACTTGCTATTTATGTGAGGAATTACAAGAGTCAGAAGAGTCCCTGGGGTAAAGCCACTAAGGCAATGGCCTAGGGCCTCAAAAGTTAGGGGCCTCTGGAGAAAAATGTAATTTATAATATTATTTGCTTACCTAATTATTTTTTACATTTAAATCTTTTCATCGTCTATTTACCAACATGAGGCGTTAAATATTCATTTCTTCTTCGTAATCGAGCTTCTAGGATTTCTCATTGTCAGCCTCCATTTGGCTCACATTAATTTTCTCATTCTCATTCTTCTACTTATTTTCAACCACACATTCTTCAATAAAATAATATTTTCCATCACATCAATAACTTTTCTTTCTTTTTCAACCACACATTCTCCATCAATCTACTATTCCAAAATACATTCTTCCAAAATAATCTCTATCAAACACACTAACTTGAATCTTCAATTCTCCAAAGCATTTGAATTCGTTAAGACACAAATTGTAATTTTTTCCTATAAAATGGTTTGAATTTCAATCTAGTTCCATCTTTTCAGTTTGCTATCAGATTACCATATGCACAATTACTGTTACAATAACAGCCCATGCCCTACAAGTTATTCATTCGGCCTCGAATTAGATCTTGAAGCAACCATTCATCGGCCAAAGTGTATGTTGTGGAATTTGAGTATTTGTTTATTTTCGGTAAGCAAACTATAATTTGTAAATTTAAACTCATTCAATCCCTTAAAGAGATCATATCAGCTTGAAAGATATAAAGAATAATTTTCTTAGACCGAACACAATTTCGAGGGCTGTTTTACAAACTTCTTTTGAACAATGAGATAGGTTGTCAAAATTAGTGTTGCTCTGCTTGTAGAAAATTATATTCAAGGTCTCATAATAATTAGTCGTCTAGGACCTTAAAATTCTTGGGACCGACCCTAACAAGAGTTAATACAAGCTTATAAATACAAATGAATTGATGCTCTCTTTAGACATCAACTGTAACTTAGAATTTGATAAGTAAAAGTCATAAAAAAGAGATCTTTCCCTTGGCAACCTTAAATCAAGAAAGTTAGGACAATGGGAAAGAAAACTATTTCTTCTTTTTTCAAGTGCTTTGCTTGTTCAAATTAATTAGTGAAAATTACAAAGATAAAAATTTTAGATTTATATGCAATGAATTTGCACAACCTAAGCAATTTCCTACCAACATTTCAATAATTACAATCCATCCTATCTATTTTTTAAACAATTAATGACAGAGTGACGGATAGTGTAAATATTTGGTAAATTCCATGGCTAGTAATGAATGTTTTAAAGTTCAATGTCCGATAAGAAACACTATGAAGAGTATAATCGTCCTTGATGCATTTAAATTGGTATAATTAGGATTGTAAATGGATGGAATATGAATTGGATCTGCATATATTCGATTCAATTCGATCTAATCCAATATGATAATTCAATGAATGTTTAATTGTTAAATTCATATCCGATTTAAGGTGTTATCGGATATCCGATTCGATAATTTGATCCAAAATTGAAGAAATTAGGAAGTTAAAAATTTCATATTAATCAATTTATAAGAACTGGAATTAAAAGGCTCAAATAGCTTTATATCCATTTTGGCCCACATATCTATAAATTGCAAATCTTGTGATATTCTGGTGGGTCTTCAACGTGGGAAGTTGGGCACGATGAAAACAATTCCAAATGTTGTCACTCTGTTGTTGTTGTTTTTTTTTTAATCTTATTTTAATTAATAAAAAATAAAAGTTCTTCAAATATTTCAATTAACAATATTTTGCTATTGTCTAATATTATTTATTATTTTGAGAAATATGTGTAAAGTAATTAACAAGTTTCAAAATGAAAAAATTATGTGTAATAAATGATGCGATAATATATAAAATATATTATATTATCATAAAAAATTAGATCGAATTGACTCGTACTCATATTCACTTCATTTACTTAATGTATTATCGAATATTGATCAGATTAGTGAATTGAGACCATAAATTCATCTCTCGTTAATTCATCAGATTATGATCGAATTCGGATCAAAATTCAATTCATTGACATCCCTGGATATAATATCAATAAGACTAAATATATTCACATCACAATTTGTTAATAGATTACATTTTAATTGCATGAAATATTCATAATCTTTAAACAAGTATCACATTTATGTCTCGTTTTTTTTTCATGGTTGTTTTATTCTCAAATTAACACAAATTATTCCATATTATGGCTTCTCTCCATTTTTTTAAGATAAAATAAAAGGACTTATTTGCCAGTTGTATTTTTAAATAAACAAATTTAATATTGTTGCAAAAATGCGATTAAATATTCTACCCTCATTTTAAACACGCTAACAATATTTTTGGACGAAAACCATGATTAAGGATAATATTTTCTGATCAATAAAATATTAAAAATAAGAATATGGTGAAAAAAAGTTAAAGATATAAGTGTAATGATGAATAAATGTTAATAATCTTTGATATAATTAAAATGTGATGTATTTATAATTTTTTTTTTGATGTGAATATAATCACCCTATCAATAATCTTTCTTCACTAAAACAATGACATTTAAAAATTATCATCAAACTAAAATATTTGGATCTTAACTAAGTAACATTATTAGAACAACAATCATGCTACATGAATAGGTTCGGTGACGGGATTAAAAACAAGGAACACATGACTCAATGTCATTGGACAACTTAAAAAAAAAAAAACACTTAGCCCAAAACTCTGTTTTTGAAGCCTGTTCAAACATCATTATTCTTATAGGAGAGTCTAATCGTAGCAGAATGTGAACACAATTAAAAAAAATATAAGAATCAAACAAAATTGCTGAACTAAACCTCATTATTCAAACTTGAGAACCCACACATTTTTTTATCTTTACCTCTTTTATTCCACGATTCTTCATTTCCCTTCTTTGTTACTTTGCTTTAAGATTCTAGCTTTTCATTACTTCTTCTTTCAAGAATAAGTTTTATGTTCTCCGTTTTCCACTTTTCCACTTTTTTTTTCTCCCTTCTTTTCTTCATTGAAAGTGAATGCAAGCGGATCCTATAAAACCCACGTTGAACGAGACACTACAAACAATTTCTTGATTACAAGCAATAAAGAAAAATTGTACTAAATATCATAATAATTGCTTTTGAATTTTAAGATTAGTTCTACAAGGCCTCACAAATTGAGGATGCATATTTACTAGGATTAGTGTATATGGAGTGCGAAAAGACTACGCTCTCGTTTGTTTCTCATTTTTCATCCATAAAAATGAAAAATATAACCGTTATCCATCACATCAAGCCATCAATTTTGATTTTTTATCTTTTATGTGGACTCCAATAACGACTTTACTTTTCATTATCATTCTATAATAATGTGACTCAAACGGAGCCCACAATAAGATGATGTGCCAATACTATTCTACCAATCTTTTATTTATTAGTTTTGTAGGTATTTGAATTCGACGCGATTGAATAAGAGAAAAATGCAATATAACTTTATTTGTTTTTCATGTTATGTGATACAATGAGGCCCCTTCTCAATTTATTATATATTTATACCACCACGTTTAAGGTCCAACACTAGTTTTTATTAGTTTTGATCCAAGTTGATGTAGAATGAAGTTCATTGCACATTTTATTTGAATTACGACATGTGAATTTATTCTGATATTTAACCAAATTTAGTTTTAACTCGACTCTGGGGTACAATTCAACATTTTTCTAGACTTGGTATCACTCATTTAAGATGAATCTTAAGATACATGAGGGTCATATGATGATGATTTTTTATCATATTCTCTGATAATTTAAAGGTGAAGACAATAATTATTATTTGCATGATTGAGATCAACCCATTAGCTTTAAGAGATTGGTCTAAGTTGATCTAAACTCAAGTTGGACCCACATTTTAATTGGATTCATAATGTAGTTTGAGTTCGACCTTTTAACACATTTTTAGGATAAATCTAATAACACATTTTTAGGATAAATCTAAAAAATGCTCGAGTCATATGATGTCTCCCTTATTTCATGCCACTTAAGGTTAATCATCCGCTTGGTCTTCATTATTTGAAATTTTAATGGTTGGAATGCATTTTTTTTAAAAAAATAAGCGGTTGAAAAAAAAAATTGGGATTACGTGTAATATTATCTTGTTAGAAAATGAATGGTTGATAAGAAAATAGAGAAAAATGAATTTTAATTTTAAAAACAAAATTGATTGTGCAAGGCTACATGGTGTCTTCCTTGTGTACATTGCTATGTACATATAGCAAAACCCTTAGGGTCCGTTTGATAAGGCATATTTCCATGGAAAAATTTTCATTTTCCAACTTTTGTAGTGTTAGATAGGCAAAATTTTCCTAAGAATTTTTTTCTATATTTTCTCATTTTCCACCTTTTGG
>CAIGRL010204567.1:0-11161 GCA_903798325.1 Fraxinus xanthoxyloides | reverse complement strand
TACAGATGTGGAAGAGACTCGTCACCATATACAATGTTCAGATTATCTATCTCGTGACCAACATCTCTAGGATTATCCTCCACCATCTTGAAGATGATCTGATAATTGAGAAGGGGTGAAACCATCAAAAATCATCTAAAATTTCAATTGAGAAAAAAAAAACTAGCAAAGATGGATTTTTTTCTTAACAAACAACATCACATGAATCCATGGCATTAAGATTTTCCAAAATAATAGTTTCACCATCCAAGGTGGCATCTAACAATAACAAGAAATAGTTCAATTATGTATACCTCGTTGATACGGTGACAAAGAAACTTTGTCCCCAAAAGCTTTTCATAATCCCAGAGCAACCAGCTTTCCACAGGGATCTTGTTTCCTTCTCCATTGAAGGTAGAAGAAAATTAGAAAATGTCTTTAATGATCAGTTTCCTCTGCTCATTCAATACTTTATCTCCCTCTTCCTCATTTTTGATAGCATTGGTCGAAGAATCACTTTGAGCTACACAGATAAATGAAAACAAAGTGAACCAGTCAGATTTTTTTACATAAAGATGCATCTATTTTTAGATATAGAGCATGTTTGACTGAGCGTACAAAAAGAAAAGACACTTAAGTGGATAACTTATTTTTTTTTTCTTGCTTCTATGTTATAGACTTTTCGAAAGGTGACCACCAAATATATGCTGAATAAGGGTGGTCTCTTGGGATCTAGGATGAACTGCCTTTTCCCCACCAAATTCATTAAGGCACACAGCTTGCAATGTGTCAATAGAAGACCTATAAAACATTGAATTGTACCTAACTCAGTTAGTTATATATCATAGTAAAATAAAAAAAAAGTGGGTTCAAAACACTTTCTTAAGACTCGGAAAAGCCATGGATAGTATGTAAATCAAAATTAGATGTGACTCAAGTAAGAATAACCTCATGAACTCGTGAGCATCCTCTTGTTTCCCATAGCCAAGATTACCAACAATATTAGGCATTCATGGACATCATAGCAGCTGAAACTCCAGTATTATCCGAACCGACTTGAACCCTGAATCTTTCGAATGTAACGCTGTAAAAACCCAATTATAAACTCATATCAGCTAAGAATTTCACACAAATGGCAAAATCAAATCGATATGGTATACCCAAAGGCTTTTCCAGAATCCAGTAAAACAGATGGAAAATGCACAGATTGTAGAAATAATGTGATAGTGTCTTGCATATATACAGAGTCAAGAATATATGTATACAAAATCTCGACTCACTGATGAAAATGATCCAAAGTGTATATCACGGTCGACACAAAAATCACATAATAGATCTCTGCAGTAACTTTGAGCTAAAATTTTCAGAAATTATGATATCATTCATACCAGTCGTTAAAATTCAGAAATAGGTAATATCATATAAAATATCATCAATTCGAGATGAAGAACAACCAATTGAATTGAATTATAAGCTAGAACCTTGAGAATTTAGAAGAAATTAAACGAACTTTCATGGTGATCTTAGGCTTTTGAGGTTTACTAGCACCCCCACAAAGCCAAAGCAAAGAACGAAAGCAAAACAAAAAACCTTTTCTCGATTCTTCATCTTCAAGTAGCCCTTCTTCTTCAATCACATCGATCTCTTTCCAATTCTTCTGCCAAAAAAAAAGAAAATTAAAAACTAAAAATAAAAAATACTAATAAAGCAAATAAATAACCGAAATTAAGAATTCTTCTCTGACTTACGGTGATGGAGGCATCCACCCGAGCTGAACATTACTCTCTTCAACGAGGATTTCGGGCTTTGACTTTAGATTCCGTGAGCAGCTCGCACCTTTTCAGTTGCTGCTCACTTGTCGTTCCAAATGAATTTGGTATATTCGATGGAAATGGTGGGATTGAAAAGGGAGAGGTGTGAATGGAGAGGAATGAATGGAGGGAGAGAAAGGTGAATTAGAGTAGGGTTTGGGTTATTTTTATTTCTATTGTTTGAGCCTGTATAAAATCTAATTCGGGAAAAAAGTAAAAAAAAATTTGCAACGTTCAGAAAACGTTGCGAAATCGCAACAATTAAAAAAGTTGCAAAAAGTAATTTTTTTGCAACAATCAATAAACGTTGCACAAAGTTAACTGTCTCACTTTTTGCAACGTTTAAGAAAAGTTGAAAATGTAGACTTTTCGCAACGTTTCACAAACGTTGCAAAAGGTTTTTCTTTTTGCAACGTTTGATAAACGTTGTGAAAAATAAAACATTCCTCAATACTCATTAAAAATTGCAAAAAGGAATATATCACAACATTCTTCTAAAAAACGTTGTCAAAACTCAATTATATTAACTAATTACAACATTCACTTACTAAAACGTTGCCAAAAGACCTTTTAGCAACATTTATCAATAAATGTTATCTTTTAAGTGTTGTAAATAATCATTTTTGGTATGGTGTTTGCGTAAGGAAAGATTTAAAATATTAAAAGAATGTCTTAGTGTTTCCAACAAAAGTGTCAAGGATGAGTGATGAACTATGTGACACTTTTGTTGTCACCTAAGGAATTTTTTTTGCTTTGACTTATCCTATGTATTATGTACTCAATTATAGTCTATATTATAAAGTGTAACTTAAGCAAGTATGGACCTGCTACAAGTTGAAATCTGTCAAGGTAATGATGAGTTGTAGTACGCAGAATAGTTGGTGGGAAAACACTTTTGAAATGTACAAAAAGGATGGATATATAACCTGCCGTGTAACTTCATCACTTTTTCAGATGCACTCTGTTATGATAAGGTTTGTTGAACGATAAATTGTATTTTCTTTGGAAACTTTTTTGCAATCGCCGTGATTCAATTTTACCGTATTTGACTTAGCTCCAAGATTGTGTACAATTAGTCTATTTAGCAGTTCGATTCTAAATGGAGAGTGTACATATCCCTAATAACAAAACTACATGTATTATTTAAAAATTACATTTTTTATTTAATATAAGATAAACGATGTATGTTTTTTCAAAGTAATAGGAATTCACTATTAAGGGTATAATTGTTTCCAGAATCAATTAAATGTCTAAGCAACCAAAAGTTGCCCATATTTTTACGAAGGGACAATCCATTTGCTCAATTCTTAAAGTTGCAAAGGATTCTGTGCATTTTCCTAAAAAGAAAAAAAATTGGTTTCTTATCGAAACATTATGCTACAATTAACAAGAAATTTGGATTAGCCATTGGTACGTTGGTCAAAGAAATTTCTTATGAAAATCTTGGAGTTGAGATTAACCATTGGTATGTTGGTCAGAGAACTATTTCTTGAACGTCCAATTATTATTAATCTAATTTACCTTCCAAGTCATCAAATCTCAACGATAAACTTCCCACCAAGTATTGACTCATTCGTAGATGAGAACTATGTTTGGCCCCCATTTTTCTAAAAAAATCATTTTTCAAAATTCATTTTTAATCACACATTCTCCCATAAATTAATTTTATATGTAAATTCAAATTTTCTCCTTATTTTTAACAACATATTTCCCAACAGAATACTATTCAAAAATACATTTTGTCCGAACATGGGGCTCTCCACCTACTATTAATGGGGACCTCATCCTTTACAATGCAAATTATTATGAAAACAAATTAAAATGATCAACTTGAAATTAAATTTAAATTGGGTTAATTTCATAAACGGTAACTGAATTTACATCAAAATTACAAAACTGTCACCAAATTTTAAAACTTGAACAAACAGTCACTCAATTTTACATGCACTTTCACAAACGGTTACTGAAATTTAAATTTCTTTCCCAAACGTTCACTGAAGAACCGTTATGATTTTAATTTAAACTTAAAGGACTAAAATACGTGAACATATAACCTTTAGACCTCAAGTACAAACATCATCAAACCACCCCCACCCCCCAACCTCCCCCCAAAAAAACCATTTTTAGCCACCATTTTAGGACGAAATTTCACCACTTTTCAGCCACCAAAACTACGGACCAACACACTACTTTGAAGCCCTCACTGCCCTATATGCAACCCACCCAAGAATCGCCGCTAACTCAGGCGGATTTGGCCAGAATTTTGTCCCAAAGTGGGCCGCTCGCACAGCACAAAACTGTCAGCCGCCATTTTAGGACGAAATCCCACCACTTTTGGCCACCAAAACCACCAAACCAACACATCACCTTGAAGCCCTCGTTTTCCCCTATGTAACCCACCTAAGAATCATCCCTACTTCAGGCGGATTTGGCCGAAATTTCATCCCAAAGTGGCCTTTGGAAGTTTTGTGATGTGCGAGCGGCCCACTTTGGGACGAAATTTTTCCTAAATCCGCCTGAGTTAGGGGGGATTCTTAGGTAGGTTGCGTAGAGGGCAGCGAAGGCTTCAAGGGTGTGTTGGTTCGATGGTTTTGGTGGTCGAAAAGTGGTGGAATTTCTTCCCAAAATGGCGGGTAGCAGTTTTGTGCTTTTCGAGTTGCCCACTTTGGGGTAAAATTCCTACCAAATCTGCATGAGTTAAGGGCAATTCGTAAGTGGTTTATGTAGAGGGCACCGAGGGATTCAAGATGGTGTGTTGTTCCGATGGTTTTGGTAGCCGAAAAGTGGTGAAATTTTGTCCTAAAATGGAGGTGGCAGCTTTAAGCTGTGCGAACAGCCCACTTTGGGACGAAATTTCGGCCAAATCAGCCGGAGCTAGGGGCGATTCTGGATGGGTTGCATAGAGGGCAGTGAGGGTTTCAAGGTGGTGTGTTGGTTCGATAGTTTTGTTGGCCGAAAAGTGGTGAAATTTCGTCCCAAAGTGGTGGCTGGCAGTTTTGTGCTGAGCGAGTGGCCCACTTTTGGACAAAATTTCAACCAAATCCCGCAGGAGTTATGGTGCGATTCTTGGGTGGATTGCGTAGAGGGCAGCAAGTGCTTCAAGGTAGTGTGTTGGTCTGGTAGTTTTGGTGGTTGGAAAGTTTTGAGATTTCATCCCAAAGTGGCAACTAAAAATGGTTTTAGGAAAGGGTTTTTTCTGATGTTTGCACTTGAGGTCCTCAAGGTTATATGTTCACATATTTTAGTCCTTTAAATTTGAATTAAAATCATAATGGTTCTTCAATAATCGTTTGTGAAAGAAATTTAAATTTTAGTGACTATTTGGGAAAGCGCATGTAAAATTAAGTGATCGTTTGTGCAAATTTTAAAATTTAATGACTGTTTTGTAATTTTAATGTAAATTCAATGAAAATTAACCCAATTTAAATTTGAATAACTAATGTGGAACAAATTAAAGTTTAGTGACAAATTGAAAATTTTTACCAATGGCATCGTATTGCGTACAAATTTCCAAATCCAACATCTAGAATGTTGTAGAATACGTATGATATTCGCTTATATAGCGATTGATCGTCTCGAGTTTTTTCCATCTCTGCTAGTGATATACTGATATTCTTCCAATTGATCAACGGCGAAACGCTTCTGATGGCTTTGAATCCTCAGCTTTTTTCTAATGGCATGCCTGTGCCTTTTGTCAACGAAATGTTCGTGCTAGCCAGAGATGGCGTTGAGTTCGAAATTGACAAGATCCCGGGGTTAGCAAATTTTGGAAATTTATTCGGCACGATTGATCTAGCCTTTTGATATTATTTGAAATTAAATTCAGTTTTCGATTTCCTGTTCTTTCTCGTTGTCTATGGGTAGATGATTGGCTCTCAGGCGCTGTTTATTGATTTTTGCCTCAGAAAAAGCATTCAGGCCTCCTTTGGACGTTAGATATTGTAATTGAAATACAACAATATAACCAATATTGCTATGCATTGTTGATTAATTTCATTCCAGTTTGACTTCTTCAAGTGATTAATTGATGGTTGTTATGTTAATATGAGACTAACAATCATGTTCTCTGTTCTCAGCGCACACGGGGATCGTGTTAAAGCAAAGGGAACAATCTACCTGTCCAATATCCGCATGGTGTTTGTTGCAAATAAACCTGTTGGCAATTTCGCTGCTTTTGATATGCCCTTGGTATGTTTAGCTTCTCTTTTGTTGCCTTATCTTAGATGTTATTCCAAGGAATATTTGAAGACCTTTAATCAAGTCAATACACAATTGATTATTTTTCTTTTTCAGTGAAATCTGGACGTTCTAGTTTTATATCCAGATGCACACTTGTTCATTTCTCACTTTTGATATTTGTGGTTTTTTTTGTTTCCCTTTATCTAGTCATTATTATACAATGTTTTATGTGTAAACAACATTTGTTTGGATCTCGAGGCTTCTTTCTGTATTTTTTAGAGTGACAGACAAAGCATTTATGTTGCTTGTGAAAGTGAATTAACATTATTTTGTGCTTTGTCCAGTTTTGGGGCATTATTCATGCTTTTGTTCTCTTAAAATAGCTGTTCTTATTCTAAATATGCAGCACAATATTGTTACATTAGCATATATGGAAAATAGAGATCATTTTGCTTGAAATGTCATATTGAGGATCTGATTTATTATGCTTCAAGGAAAGAAGTTAAATGGGTAAAAAATCTTAAACAACCGCTGAGACAATATGTCAGTGTTTAGATCTTTGATTTGAATTAGGAAAGCATTTTCTAGTGTTTGGATCTTAAGAAAAAACTGTCAATGAGATGAAAAGAGATCGCCAACAAATATAACGGAGATTGATGAAGATTGCGAAGATTGACGATGATTATGATTTAACATAATTATGTATATAATTGTATTTACCATATATAGGTTATTTACATCTACTATATTTAGATTGATATTATTCCTATTTAATGTAAGAAATCATAATGGGAAAATCATTCGGCCAACTATTTTGACATGGTATCAGAGTCTCTTCCTTAGAATTTTCTTCCGTTTTCTTGGTTGGATTTTCTCATGGCAGGATCCTATCTCGTCTTCTTCCTCGCTTTCTTCAAATTTTCCCAAGCAGAATAGTGTAGCAGCAATCGGTAGTGTAATTAATAGCAGCTCGATTCATATTATCGTCTTCCCAACTGAATTCTGAATGCAGAATCAAACTTCAATTTTCCTTAAATCCTCTTTTATTTCAGTTATACCGAGACCCAATAATGGTTTGTCAACGGTGGTGTATTTTGTCAATCGAGGTAGAGGTTCGTCCCTTAAATGCGTCGATGGGATTTGACGAGGTGGTGATGAAGAGACTGCAGTGATGGAACGGGTCGTTATGGTGAATTGGTAGTAGTGGCATGTGGCTTCGATTCGGTTTAGAGATGTGAAGGGGAAGGGTTTGTATGTAATTGGATTGAGTTTATTAATGAAAGGCTGTGGGTTATTTTGTTTTTTGCTAAATGGGCTATTATTTTGGTTTTTGAGGTTTGCTCCTCTATAAACTGGGGGTTTCCAAGGAGAAAGGACTAAAAAAAAAAATTGGGAATGTATTCATCACCCCTGGTACCAATTTATCTTATGTTGCAATGAGAAAACTCCTGAACCGAATCGGATCGAACCCAAACTGAACCGAATCGAGCGGTTCTTCTTAAGTTAAATACGCAAATGAGTATCTTAATTGAAAATCGACGAGTTTGGTTCGATTCTCAATTCTAGGCCCAGAACCCAATAAAAAGGAATCTACCTAATCTTTTATCTTAAATAAATTAAATTATTTTTTTTCTACATAAATTTTCTTACTAATTAATTTAGTCCAAACTCAAAATATAATTTTACTGTTTCCAGCCAAGGCCAACTTAATCAAATCGACCTAAGTTTTACCCCAAGTTTTTTATTCTACCGTAGTGTCGTTTCTTCCATTCTATTACTGTGAACTCGCTATTTTTCTCTTCCTATAATTTTAACAGTCAAATTTATAAAGAACTTAACAAAGAGACGCAAAAGATATCATGAGATTGAACTACGTTATTTTGTAAGAGTTAAGATTAAGCATGTCATAATCGAATTAATGTAGCGTTGTAAATATAAAAAATTAATTATTGTACGGATCTCAAGAAACGAACCTGAATGGTTTCATAATTAAATTTGGACCAAACTGTTTCATTTACTAAATACCCGAAAATTCGGGTTCGGTTAACCGAACCGAATTAGACCATGTCCAGTCCTAGTGATTTCTTCTCAATTTCATTACCAAACTTGGAAGGATTGGAGTCGAGGTTGGAACTCGTGGAAGAAGGTATAAGTTGTAAGGAGATCTTTACAGTTGCTAACGAGAATTCTTTGATAATTAAGGTGCAGCACAATGAATTTCTTAGGACACTCTTGGTTACAATCAGTGGTTAATCTGAAGAAGCAAGATCTATAATTAAAATGCACTGACATCATGGAGTCTCGTGAGTCCTTAACAGTTGGTGTTTCTATGAAAAATCCAAATTCAATTGCATTATAGATTTTCAAGGGTTTCATCTCTTCCCAAGACTTATTTTTTTTCGAATTATTGGACGTCAATTGTGATTTCTAGGGATTATTGGTTCATAAAATTTTGAGGATTGATGTTGTATTGTGGAAAGTGATTTGGAATATGTGGATTAATGATGTTGGGCTACTAAAGATCAATATGTGGGCTTATATTAGTGGATTGTGGCTCGTGCGTGTGATTATTTTTGGGTTTACATTTTAGATTGGGCTTTTGAGTTCTTTTATGCACCAATCAACAAATTGATGCTTCTTGATCATTTAGCTCGGGTGATGAGCTAGAATTTTAGATTCGCAGAGGATCATCCTTATGTTGTTTTGTATTTTCAGAGGAGGACCATCTTTGGGTTTTTTGTGTAAGCTTTTATGTGAGATTTCTTCCAACTGCAGCATCTTGATCAACGATATATTTCTGGATGTTTTGTCGGTGCTTTGACCGTTAGAGCTTTTGTTGGAACATAAATTATGTGTTCAATTGAGTTCTCCCGACAGATAGAGCTCATTGCGTGTGGTCAGCACATTTTATTATTTATTTATTTTTTGGAAATTCTTCTTGGGGTGTGAGCTCTCTGGAGTGGCTTTGGACTGTTCTTGGAGTGGTTCTTGTTTCTGCACTATTTGTTGTTCTTGGGAGTCTCATCGTCACTATTTTTCGTAGATGTTTGCTGTGTTTTGAATCTCTTCTTTTCGTGGGCACGAGCATTGTTAACGTCGCTAGTTCATGATGGCAAATTAATGTTTTTACCATCATCAATTTGAAGGGATGTTAATGAGATCAAAAGAGATCGTCAACAGAAAATACGGAGATTGGCGAAGATCGTGAAGATTGACGATGATTATGACTTAGCATAATTATGTATATAATTTTATTTACCATATTTAGGTTATTACATTTACTACATTAAGATTGATATAATTCCTATATAATGTAGGATCTCAATGAGAAAATCATTCCGCCAATTATTTTGACAAAAACTAATGCGATATGCCAAAAATAAATAAGGACGACATGTGGATAAAAAGTTATTTGATTCTTTTGCCCTCGCCAAACATAGGATATAGGTGAATCTATGCCCTTGTTTGGCCTCCATTTTAATTAGATTTTTGGAAAAATATATTGTGGAATAGTAATTTTTTTGGAGAATGTATGGCTTAAAAAGAATGAAAAATTTTGGGTTTATGTGTAATATTATTGTATTGGAGAATGTGGTTGATAAGAAGAGGGAGAAAAATGAATTATAATTTTAATAGAGTCCAAATAGGGGCTATATCTTCCGGACTTAGTCATCATACATTGCACAATCTATGGATAGGCTTCCACATGGATTGTGCAACCCCCTAGCTCCGTACCATCCAAATCTTCCTGAATTTCGTCCTTCATTCCATCTTTACTCAAACTCTATCTGTGGGAGAGTCCATCCTAATCGATGAGCTCTTTAAACCTTCAAAATCCTGTGTTGGCGCCAATCTAAGTGCAGTGGGTTGTAAGAGAGGTTAGCATGAGTTCTTGATCTCAATACAGGAGTCTGTAATGAAAGTTCTAGAATTCCATGGTAGGATGTATAGAACTCTTACTTGATTAGGGCCAACTTAGCAAGCTTGGAGAATTATTTGTAATGGAAGTCTGATATAGGAGAAACTAAATGTACTCGGTGTGAAGCTGAAACTAAAAGGAGTATTGTCACAATGGTGGAAGCATTTAGAAGATTAATGTTCCAAATGAGAGAAACCCAAGATTCCCACTTGGGATCGATGAAGCTAGAATCGGGTAAGTAATTTTTATAGACGATTATATGGAGGATTTGTATGAACGTTGATAATTTGCTAGCCTTAGTGTTGTAAGAGTGAACCAACTAGTTCTGTAAGTTTTCAGTTTGAGTTGGGCACCATGAAGGTGGTGAGCAATTCAGCACTTGATAAATGTTAGGATTAAGAACGGTGAAAAGCGATGGGATGAGTAATACTCGAAGATGCATAACAATATGCTTCAAAACTATGGAAAAGTGGCTTGATACAGAGCTAGACGCCCTAGGGACAGTCTGGTCTAGTTGACTCCATTGAGTATATGGTGGTAATTCAAAGATGACTTTCTGTTTTGTCATATGTAATACTCTTGAAAAGATTTTTCTGTACTTCTTCAACCACGAAAGTAAAAATGATTTCTTGAACTCTACAACAGCATTTTCCCACATATTCAAGTATATTTTACATTTATGCAGTGTCGGTCTTTTTGGTTCTTCTCAATTATTACCTTTTTGATTACTCTACTTAATAGAAGCATGCATACAACTCCTGAACTGGGATGTGTTTCTGCAGCTCTATGTTCATGGTGAAAAATTCAACCAGCCGATATTCCACTGCAACAATATTGCTGGACATGTTGACCCTGTAAGTAGAAAAGAGTTATTATATACTTTCAGTGGAGAGATCTGAATTCCATCCTGCCAATTTCAGGTTGTACCTGATAACGAGCACAGGGCTCTGTATTCGACTCAATCCTTCAAGATTCTCTTCAAGGAAGGTGGTTGTGGAACTTTTGTCCCACTTTTTTTCAACTTAATTTCGTCAGTTAGACAATACAACCAACGTACCACCATGGAGGCACAGCCTCAAATGGATCCTCTGCAAGCAGCACAAACTCCTGTTGATGAGATGATGAGACATGCGTATGTGTCCATGTCCTCATTTATCTTTCATGATTACGAAGATTACTTCTCGCCGATCATTTTTATTTATTGTTTTCAATTTTTTTCTCTTTTTTTTTTTTTTTTTGAATTTCTTTTACTTTTTTTTAGTGAAAGACATCA
>CAIGRL010204513.1:0-15404 GCA_903798325.1 Fraxinus xanthoxyloides | reverse complement strand
AGAGCCCAAACTCGATCTTTGACCTAATATTATTTAGATGAGTAGTTCATTATCTATTCCGCCTTATTTTGATGGTAGTAATTATGCCTACTGAAAGATTAAGATGAGAGCCTTTTTGAAATCTATGGATGAGTGTATTGGTTAAGTGTGATGAATGATTGAAGTGCCCCTAGTAATACTGTAGACAACGTAGTAACCCCCGTTCCCATCGCTAATTGGTCTAAAACTAACTTAGATGAGTGTAGAATAACAAAGCCTTACATGTCCTATTTATGGCAGTGTCCCCCGAAAGGTTTAAGAGAGTATCTATGTGTGAGGCTGCTAAAGAAGTCTGGGATATTCTACATACCACACATGAGGAACTCAGGCTGTTAAAAACTCTAAATTGCATATGTTGACCACTGGGTTGAAGAGATTAGGATGAAAGAGGATGAGAGATTTGATGAATTTTATGTGAGTTTAACCGACATAGTGAATTCTACTTTCAACCTAGGTGAGAGAATCCCAGAGCCTAAAATTGTTAAAAAAATCCTTAGATCTTTATCCGATCGGTTTAGGACTAAAATCACCGCTATTAAGGAGAGTAAGGATACAAACTCTATTAAGGTGGAGGAGTTAGTTGGAACCCTCCAGACGTATGAGCTGACTTTAGATAAACGTGTTAAAGATAAATCTCTAGCCTTGAAATCCATGAGAAACATTCGAACCGAATCTTCTGAATTCATCGGATAATGAGTTGGCTTACCTAGCCAAAAAAATTCCGAAAAATGTTTAGAAAGAAAAATAATCCTCAAGAGAGACACAAATGTGGCCCGAGTGAATCTAGGGGAAAATCTAAATATGTGATATGCTATAATTGTCGAAGTGTTGGTCATGTTAGGAGTGAGTGTCCTAACAGTAGGAAAAATTCGGATAAGGCTATGAATGCTACTCTCACTGATGACGAGTCTAACTCGGACAATCAGAGTGAGAAATCCATTCGTGAGGAAAGTGGAAAATATATTGTCTGTATTACGAGAATTAAAAATGGATCTGAGTAGGGGAGTGAAAGAGAAGATGAAAGAGAAGATGACTTAGATGGTAATGAGGATTCTGATGAAGAGTTGAGTGAAAAAAATATCCCAGAGGCTTATGATAAAATGTATGAGGAGAGTCTTAAGATTATTACTAAAAACAAAGCTTTGGATGCGAAGAATAAGGAACTTGAACTGGAAAATGAGAAGTTGGTAGCGCATATTAAGAAATCTACCTCGATCCTGAGTGAAGTAAAATCCATGAATGAAACTTTAGAGACTCAGGTTAAGAACCTCACCAGTAAGCTTGGGAAGTTCTTTAGGAGAGTCAGGGAGTTGACCACTGAGAAAGAGACCTTAGAAATCCAGGTTAAGAACCTTCTGAGCGATCTAGAATATTCTAAGTCTCAAGTGCTGGTCTTTTCTAGTGGTTCTGAAGAGTTAAGTAAGGGAGGTCGAGNGAAGTTGGTAGCGCATATTAAGAAATCTACCTCGATCCTGAGTGAAGTAAAATCCATGAATGAAACTTTAGAGACTCAGGTTAAGAACCTCACCAGTAAGCTTGGGAAGTTCTTTAGGAGAGTCAGGGAGTTGACCACTGAGAAAGAGACCTTAGAAATCCAGGTTAAGAACCTTCTGAGCGATCTAGAATATTCTAAGTCTCAACTGCTTGTGTACTCTAGTGGTTCTGAAAAGTTAAATAACATTTTAGGAATGGGCAAGCATGCTGGAAATAGGTGAGGTCTAGGTTTTATAGAAAACAGTGCTATTACTTTTAAGACCATGTTTGTCCCTACCACTGACTAGCCCAAACATGTGCATAATCTTGAACCTAAGAATAAGGAATATGTAGGATAGAGGCCTACTGGACAGTGTAGGACCCGACAACCTAGGAATGGATATCAACGATCTCATAACCTTGGTCCTAGTTTTATTCCTACATGTTTTCACTGTGGTGAGTTAGGACACATAAGACCTAGGTGTCGTCATTTCCTAAACAAAAAGAAAAATCGGAACTTAAATAGAAATAAGAATCAGGAGTTTGTTGGTCAGATTGACTTTCTTACTAATCAAGTGAGTCAATTGACGAAGTTAATGACACAGACGAATATGAATATTCCTGTCACTAGACAAGTTTGGGTAAAGAAAAATGATCTGAAAAATATTGAAATAGATAACGGTGCTCTTAAAAGTAAGAAGAGCATTGGCATACCTGACTCATTTTGTATTTTTGATGCATGCTCGAACTTTATCATTATGTGTCATTGATTTATGCATGCCTCACATTTGTTTATTTGTTTTCTAGGTAGAAATCACATGTATTCTTTTTTTATTATTTTTTGTGTGTGTTTGATTTTTTTTGTGTGCTTGGTGCATTTGTGTTTTAAATTAAAAAAAAACAACAAAAAATTGGAAAATTGAAAAATAAATACGCGGGAAAGTGTTTTTACAGCATAATATATAATATACTTGAATATGTTAATTGTGATCAAGCATGTGTGTAATCGATAAGCTGTAACATAGTTTTCATCACTGGTTTTAAGTTATTTATGGAGTACCTAGTATATATGTCTTCAGGTACCATCTACACTGCACAAAATATGATTTTATTAGTGAGACTCTACCGCATGTGTGAGATTTGGGATGACAGTCACATGTTAGTAATGTGACTTTGAACATGAATTGACCTTATATATTAGACCTAAGCTCAAATTTATCTCCGGTAATAAAAAACTCAATATCTTAGGTTCTTCTTCGGGTTTGACTCGAGCAATGAAGCATGCAGGGTTTCTCATAGCCTGGTACTTATGGTCAATTGATTTGGGTTAGCCAGCCTAAAACTCGTTACATGAGTCATTTTAGTCGCTTAATGCAGAAGAGCATGCATTTAAGATGTGAAAAAATAATTATGAGCTTAAAATATTGAAAAATATATATACAAAAAGTCAGGAGGAGAAAAGAAAATATCAATATAAAATGAGCTTTTATTTAAAGGTCCTAATGCATTTTAAATGGTTTGACTTTAATAAGTAGATGAATATACTTATTAGCAGTGATGTTTAATATGTCATTTCTCATAAAATTAAGATTTAGAGTCCTACTTACAAAGAATTAGTGACACTTTACATACATAGATCACTTATACAATTTACTCCATGATAACTTGAACGGAGTATGTGGGAATGTTTACTGTATATTGTTTATATTTATGCATGCTAACGACCGCATTTTTGAGTGATTTTGTGTTAATGTTAACAATTTATTTGTCCCTTTGTTATTTGGACAAAAAAGGGGGAGAGAAAAGTAAAATTTTTGAATTTTGTTTTAGTGGGAGGATTGAATGAAATTGAGATTTGTCATTTTATGTCTAAGGGGTCGTTGGAGAGAGATATATATACATTTGCCTACTGCATAAAAATATTGAGAGTTTGCAGTAAGGGAGAGAATGTGCATTGCATCTGCATTGCATATCATATGCATAGTTGTTTGAGTTTTTGAGAGAAGGTGCATTGCATACCATATGCATAGCTATTTAAGTTTTTGATGTTTTTGTGATGCTAATGTTTTTGTTGGTGCTTGGATTAACATTAGTATTACATCTCAATCAAACTAGTTTTGGTATCATGTTTAATTGTTATATTTCATGTATCATGTGCTTTTACACTGGGTATTTGAGTTGTGGATTTCAGGAAACAGGTTTAACAAGAAATGCAAGAGACATGTAGTTTAATGAAGCTTGGGTAGTTTATATTTTGTTTCCTAACTTATTTTGTAGTTTTGTGACAGAATGTCAAAGAGGGAGTTTGTTAGATTTTTAGTGTTAGCGATTCCATGGACAAAAGGAATAATTTGCAATGTGTTGTAAAAGTCAAGAACCTAGGTTGAAATTTGTATAAATTTGGTTATGAGGTTTAGGTTCGAGCATGAAAAGAGGAGAAATAAGGCGCCGCATTTTCGTTAGCCAATCTCCTAGACACTACTTGAGCGACAAAAACAGAATCCCCGTTGCTCGCCTGTCGCCCGGCTCTCGTTCGAGCAAGAGACCGTCGATCGCATGTCGTTGAGGTTTAGCTTGAGCGATGGTTTATACGGAAAACCCTAATTTGCATTTTTTTTAACAGATTTTTCTTGCCTATTCAATCTAATTACTCTCTCCTATAAATAGCCAAGCCATTGGACGAAGTTTTAAGGTGGTTTTTATTATTTTTCATTGCATAATCTTATTCTCTAAAGATTCAAGAACATATTCTCTCATTGTGATCCATCATTTCTTCTTGAGATCGTATAACCACCTGTTTGGAAAAATATCAAATTGAAGAATCTAAAACACATACTTCCTAAACATTCTTAGGAAGGTATTTTCTCAGTTGAACTTTAGACATTGCTGGAGGTTGAGAAAGGCTGAACTATAAGCACAAGAAAAAGAACAGGAATAGAAGATTCTTGTGTATCCAAGATGTGTGTAGAAGATTGTGAGTGAAATTTATAGCGGATCTTGGAAGCTACAAGAGGTAGATCAAGAGATCTAGCAGGCTGGATAGATAGTATCTACAGTAACAGATCGTGAATCTGGAATGAGCAACAGATCTTGGAGTTGCAGGGTTTACAACAGCTAGTGTAACTAGTTTGGAATTGAATTGTAACGCACATTGTTGATAGTGGAGGTAACTGGCTTGGTTCCGGAGTTTTTACCCAATTGGGATTTCTCTGTCATCATATCGGTGTTCGTTATTTATTGCTTTCCTAATTACCGTGGTATTCAAACTTGGGAAATTGACTTGTTTCATCAAATCATCTCGAAACAATTTAAAAGTGACTTGTTGCTTTTGATTGATTAATTCTGCACGTAGGGTCAAAACTAAAAATTAATAATTAATAACCATTCTGTAACTTAGAAGCCGTTAATTTGGTAATCCGTAACTTTCAGTAGGGCTAGAGTTACTTCGATACAATTAGAGGCCGCATTTGAGAGTTTCTCGAACATGCAAGATAAATTTAAGTTAGGACTTGTGTTTATCCTAGAGAGTATGTTGAGGTGCAAGCATTATAAGATATCGAATGATCTTTTCTGCTTGAATTCGAAGATGTCTTATGGGTACATTGCATGTGTTAAAGATGGGACATCCAATATCCAAGTTATCAAAAGCTAAGCTCAAATATGATGCATATGGCTTTTCTATTGGCCATGCAGGTAATTGTTAAACTTTATGATTTTACCTTTTTATTGAATTTCTATATGTAATAATTGCACGTATTGTAGATATGGGCAAATGATGTTATCCTTTCTTAGGCTAGCAGGTGGACCTAGAGAAGGGCGGACACTAGGTGCCTTCAGATGTATCATTGGCAAACATTCCTAGTGCTAGAGATGTGTCGGTTATACTGATGATCCTCGAATGAGTATTACATTTGCATTTTGTAGTTTAGATCAGTTTGTGGACTCAATAAATGGTCATTAACTCATTGAAGTAAAAAGATAAGAAGTGACTTTGATGAAATATTTTTATCTATAGTCATGCTTAGGCCCATTCGAATTTCGCTTGAAATAGTTGTATATCACGACTATGCGATATGGCAAATAGATGTCAAACTACATCACTTAACGAGACTTTGCAAGAAGAATATTACGTGACACAATCGAGGGTTTTGAATCCAAAGATGCTAATAAGGTATGCAAGTTTGACTGATCCTTATACAATTTGAAGCAAGTCTCTAGAAGCTCTATCTTTGTTTTGAAGCGATAATCAAAAGTTTGATTTTAGCAAAAATGAAGATGAATTGTGTGTGTCAAAGAAGATAAGTGGGAGTGCTATTGTGATCCTAATATTATGTGTAGATTGTCTATAATTGATTGGAAACAGCGTCTCTATGCTTCAATCAATAAAATTACGGTTTAAAAAAAATTCTTCATGAAAGATACGAGAGAACCCACTTATATCTTAAGCGTTAGGATCTGTAGAGAGATGACTAGTTGGAATATCCTAATATATATACATAGATGAAATCTTTAAAATTTTTGTATATAGAGGAAATGAACTGAGAGTTCATAGATATACTAATGCCAGCTTACAATTTGACTAGGATAATAGCAAGTCTCAATCAAGATATACGTTTACTTTAATAACTGAGCGATTAGTTGGAAATTTCACAAATGGGAAATAATCACTAATTCAACAAGCCTAATACATCGTTGCTTCAGATGCAACAAATGTTATGGTGTCCATCAAGAAGTTCATTAACGGATTTTGAGTAGTTCCTAGCATTGTTAAACCTATATTTCTGTCTTGTGATAATGACGGAGCTATCACATAAGCAAATGAACTAAGGTCTTATTAATGACCCAAACGTATGTTAAGGCTGTATCACCTCGTTATAGAGATAATAAAGATAAATAACTTAAAAATAGAACGAGTTCCAACTAGTGATAATATTGAAGATTTATAGACAAGAATTCTCATTAAAAGATCCAAATGTTCATCTCGCTACCATTATGGAGATGTGATATTGTGAAGTGAAAACACAATTAAATTGTGTTTGTTTTTCTTCTCCTTGAGAGATAAAGCAAAGGGATGGTTCCAATCATTGCAACATGGTTCTATTACCAGTAGGGAGGGGATGGCTCAGAAATTACTTATCAAGTCCTTCCAAATCATCTAATTGTGAAATGAGATTGGCCAATTTAAACAAGCTTACTTTGAACTATTTTTTGAGGTGTGGGAAAGATTCAAAAAGTTACTTAGAAGATGACCTAGGCATGGTAATCATAATTGAATGCAGATTGAAATATTCTATAATAGGTTAAATGGCCAGACACGAATGATGGTTGACATTGCTATAGTAAGTACCTTGATGTCTACAACTGCAAAAGATGCTTATTCCTTACTGGATGAAATGGCCACCAACAGTTATCGATGGACAATTGAGTGTTCAAGTGTGAAAATGGTTGTTGGACTTATTGAGATGTGATAAATGTGTTTTTATACACTTATTTTACTATTAAAACTTGGAAAATTGTTGATTAATATGTTCGAAGAGCTTGACTTGGGGTACAGGGTGGGGGTTTAGAGAACCCCCACCGATACCTCACAATAGGGGGTGTGTGGGATTTTTCTGTCAATTTTTATTACCATGATAGGGCCCACCCATGTGAGTGTAGGTAAAACTTTTGTGAAATTATCTTCTGTACATTTGGCTTTGCTCAAGTTGGGATATAGTTTAATTCTATGTGATTTACGTATTGCAGGACAACGTGATAAACGTAGCAAAAATAAGGAGAAACAAGTGGAAAAATGACCAAATTGAAGGAAATGAAAGTTTAGGGACCAAATTGCAAATATGCAAAAGATGACTTGGAACGCAAAATAAAGATATGAAGACGACGAGGTCAAATTGAGCTGAGGAATAAAGCATTGGATAAGAAAAAATGAGGAAAGAGGTCAAGAGTTAGCAACTTAAGTTGGACGACTAAAACGGAGACTTTGGAAGTTACACAACACTATGCGGCTGCATAATGTTGTCTACCATGCGACCGCATATAGTACTTTAGGGAATGGAGATGACAATTCTCCATGAACTATGCAATCGCATGCTGATGAACTATGCGGTCGCATAGTACTAATTTTTTACTCGAATTTCAGTTTCCTTATTTATGTCAAATTCTTATGGAAACCAACTTCTTTCAAGATATTTCAACTTAATACATCCCAGAACAAGGGGAGATGCCTCCATACATTATTTTCTTTGGTTTTTGCTTAAGATGTCGACGAAGAACTAAAATTCTTGGTGAAATTAGGAAGGAACTCATTGTATTTGAAGATTTCACATCTTTTATTCATGTAATTTGATCTTTACTTATTGAATAATTCCAGGGTTTAGACTTTTCCTACATGAATTTGTTTGAGATTGATTTAACTTTTATTAAATTATTCATGGATCTAGTCACGTTCCTATTGAATAATTGAAGTATTTGTTGAATTTTACTCTCAAATTTATATAATTAGTGTGATTAATTACTGCCTTATGCTTGATGTATATGATCGTTTCTTTTTCTTATTCCAATGAAAAACGTGGGAATGTGTTATAAGAAATCGAGATTCTAGGATTACAATTGAAATAAATTGATTTTCAACGATATGTCTTCCGAATAGAGAGTTGGGATGAAAACCTCTAAATGAGCAAAAAGAATGAATAATTGATGTTGAACGACCTAATTCAATTGAGGGAATTTCGGCGCTTCACTATTCCAAACATTGATTTTAATTTAGTTATTTCAAATTTTGATTTAAACTTTACTAAAGCAATAAATTCTATTACACATTCCAATAGAACATTTTCTTTTTGATCCTTTGAGCAATCTTTCATCTCCATGTGGAATTGACACCCCAAAGCTGTGCTACAAATATGGCATTATTATTTGGGCATAATCAAGATGGATCCCTTTATTGCTCTTATAGTTTAAGTGTCATCGCTTACTAACCAAATAGCTAATAACTATACAAGGAACTCCATAAAAGATAGAGTCGGCTATAGTTGTTTCTACGTAATCTTGTCAGGACCATGGATCTTGTAGTAACTTAACCCTCCATCCTGTAAAACAAACCATCTAGGCCTCCACCCTTTTCCATAATTAACCCATTTATACAAAAGCCCACAAATCCCATTACCCACTATATCGTTGATCTTCACTTGCTGTAGCTCGCGGCTATGTTGGTTTCGTTTATGGTGGTTGCTGCCCGTTGCTATGTCGTACGTCAAAGTCTCCCATTTGATTGTCGACGGTCAACGGTCAACGGTCAATGGTCAAAGTCTCCGCCCTAGCTGAAGTGAAGTGCTGGATTCGCCTCTGTTTCTACGTTACATCGGGAGGCTGATATGGAGAATGAACATGTTTACTATACAAACAACCGAAATTTCAACCAAATATGAACTCATCAAATTACTACCATCTAGGGTTGCGAAATCATGAAAATATTTCTTATGGTGACTACAAGAATGTCCTTCAACCTTCCACTAGTTCAATAATCAAGCTAATGTAAGGAATCCATTATTAGATCTTTTGAGAACCTTTATTTCAGAGACTAGGTCAAGATAGCAAGGATGATTCACGAATGGACAACATTAAGACTCATATGAGTAACATGGGGGCCACGATGAAATCTCTTGGTATAGATCATTCAACTAGCTACTACAATAAATTCTCAATTGAAAGAAAAGTCTCCTAGTGATACAGAGGTAAAATAAAATGAACATTGCAAGGCCAACACCCTGAGAAGCGGTAAAGAGATTGAAGATAGCGAACCCTAAAGAGGCTTTGACTTCTATACGTAATTCGAATCAAGATATGTTGTAGAATGGGAAATTAAAGTAGAGGAAACAAAGCAGGCTCCTAAGCCCAATTCAATTTCATTTCCAAACAATCCACCAATTATAAAATCATCATTCCTATATTAATAGTGATTCCAAAAGAAGAAGTTTGATACACAGTTTGCGAAAATCCTGGATATCTTCAAGAAGATTTATATGAACATACCATTTGCAGAAGCGCCTAAACAAATGTCAAATTATGCCAAACTTATGAAAGAGGTAATATCAAAGAAGATGAAGTTAGGGAAGTATGAAACAGTGAAGCTAACAAATGAATGTAGTGCCTTTTCTATAAGAAGCTTCCTAAAAAGTAAAAAAGCTAAAGGATACAAGTAGCTTTACAATTCCTTACGTAACTGACGGGTCTTCCTTTGATAAAGAACTATGTGATCTGGGGGTAGAATCAATTTAATGCCTCTCTGTATTCAAGAAATAGGGTCTTGGAGAAGTGAAGTCGACGATCAATCTTTTTCAGCTTCTTAATAGGTTTATCACTTACCCACGGGGGATCATTGAAGATGTGTTGGTTAAAGTTAATAAATTCATATTTCAACTAATTTTATGGTGTTGGACATGGAGGAAGATCAAGGGTTCCCATTAATTCTTGGTTGGACATTTTTAGCAATTGTTATAGCACATATTGATGTACAGGGACGATAGTTGGTATTGCGGGTTAATGAAGGAGAAGTCATGTTCAATATATATCATGCAATGAAATCTCCCGAAGATACCTATACGTGCCATAGGATGACTCTATAGATGTAGTGGTAAGTGAAGTGTAAAAAGAAGAGTTGTTGGAAGATCCTTTAGAGTGGTGTATTTTGACTAGTACATCAAGAAAAGATATAACTAATGGTGGATGTTACATAGTGAGCAAGGAAATCGTTGATTGTATATTGGCTCTTGAAGCTTTACCACTCGAAAGTAATATGAATTACAAGAACATCTTCTACAGCTTATTAATAGTAGTGTAACCAAAGAAAACCTGAGTACTAAAATAGAGTTAAAGCCACTTCCTGACCATTTTCGCTATGCCTTCTTGGAGAAGATTCTAAAGGCCCAATTATCATTTCTTCATCATTTACTGAAGATGAAAAATTGCTTAAAATGCTAAGAGAACACAAGTTCTCCTTGGGATGGTCTATAGCAAATATAAAAAGAATCAATCCAACAATATGCATGCACAAGATCCTCATGGAAGACTTCAATGAACCATCTATAGAGCATAATCAAATCCATCAACGAAAGAAGCAGTACAAGCAGAGGTGTTAAAGAAATTAAAGGCTGGTATAATATTTGTTGTTTCAAACAACTCGTAGGTTACCCTGTACAAGTAGTGCCCAAAAAAGGTGGAATGACAATGGTGAAGAAAGACAACAATGAGCTGCTTCCTACAAGAGTAGTAATTGGTTTGAGGGTATGTAGCGATTACAGGAAGCTGAACAAGATGACAAGGAAAGATTTCCACTCCTTTTTATCAATCAAATGTTGGATCGTTTGGCAAACTAGTTTCAATATTGTTTCTTAAATGGGTATTCAAGATACAATTAGATTGCAATAGCACCTGAAGATCAAGAGAAGACATGTCCTTACCCGTATAGAACATTTGCATTTATACGTATGTCACTCGATTTATGCAATGCTCTAGCTACCTTTTATACAGCTTTTGTAGATGTATGATGACAATATTTGGTAGATGAGATCATAGAGGTATTCATGGATGATTTCTCTCTTCTTAGTACGCCATTTGATTTTTGTCTGCACAACCTTACCTTAGTATTACAACGATGTGAAGAAAATAATTTAGTTCTTAACTAGGAGAAGTGTCATTTCATGGTACAAGAAGGGATTGTGCTAGGTCACCATGTTTTAGCTAAAAGACTTAGGTTGATAGAGCCAAAATTCCAATAATAGAGAAGCTAGCACCACCTACAAATGTTAATGAAATTCGAAGTTTATTAGGACACGATGGGTTCTACAGATGGTTTATTACAGACTTCTCAAAGATAGTTAAGCCTCTATGCAACCTTCTAGAGAAAGACACTCATTTTTATTTTTTATGAAGAATGTCTCAAGATTTTAAAATAATCAAAGATGAATTGATTACAGCTCTAGTTATGATAGTATTGGAGTGGAATAAACCATTTAATGTATGTGATGCAAGTGATTTCGCAGTTGGAACAATATTAGGGCAATGATACAACAAGATATTCTGAGCCATTCATTATGCTAGTTAAACTTTGAACGGAGTTCAACGGAACTACACCAAAATAGAAAAAAAAATGTTAGCAGTAGTTTATGCTTGTGATAAATTTTGACCCTACCTCATCGACCCAAGGTAAATGTCCACAATCATCACGCGAGGTTCATTACTTGTTTGTGAAGAAGGATGCAAATCCTCGATTAACTTGGTGAATATTGTCGCTACAAGAGTTTGGTATAGAGATTTGGAATAAGAAGGGCAATGAGAATATAGTGGCACATTTCTCAATGAGATCCTCTTAGTAGTTTCAACAAAACTTCCATGGTATGTTGATATTCTCAATTACATAGCCTGTGATGAGATAACACCAACATGACTTCTCATCAAAAGAAAAAGTTCTTATATGATGTAAAGTCCTATTTGTGGGATGATTCGTTGCTATTCAAAATTTGTGCAGATCAAATGATAAGAAATGTGTCACTATGGAAGAAATAGTCAATTATGCATCAATGCCACCATTCACCTTACGAGGGCCACTTTGGTCTTACACATAGATCAGCTAATGTATTACAATCTAGTTTTTAATGGCAATCTCTTTTGAAGAATTGTTATACGTTTGTTGTGCCCGTTGTCAATGCATGGGAAATATTTCAAGGCGTCATGAGTTTCCATTGACCAACATGCTCAAGGAAGAGTTATTTGATGATGGGAATAGACCTCATGGGTCCATTTCCGCCCTCCTATGGCCAGATATATATCTTAATTATTGTAGACTATGTTTCGAAGTTGATAGAGGCCACATCAACACCAAAGAATGATCCACACGTAGTATTGAGGGTTTTACTAAACATATTTTTACCCATTTTGACATGCCCAGAGCTATTGCTAGGGATGAAGGGACACATTTCTGTAATAAAATTTTCAAATCTTTATTAACAAAGTAAGATATGTGACATAAAGTGACACTTGGTTATCATTCCCAATCTAATGGGCAAACTGAGATATCGAATAGGAAAATTAAATAAATTTGGAGAAGATGGTTTGCAAAAATCATAAGGACTGGGTTCACGAGCTAGATGGGGTCTTATGGGCATATCATATGGCATTCAAAATACCAATTGGAAATGCATGTCATCTGTCGGTTGAATTGGAGATCGAGCTTATTGGATAGTAAAGAAGCTCAAATTTGATATGAAAGCAGGAGGCCCTAAATGCCTTTTGCGACTTGATGATTTGGAAGAATTTCATAGTGATGTATATGAGAATGAAAAACTCAGCAAAGAACGGATTAAGAAGTTGCCGACAAGATGAACTTGAGGAGAGAACTTATTCCAAGACAACAAGTGCTTCTTCATAATTTCCACTTGAAGTTGTTCCAGGGAAAACTTAAATCTTGATTGTCAGGACCATTTATCATTTACGAAGTACTTCCTTTTAGCGTGGTAGAATATAAACAAAGATCGAGCCAATAATCAACGACTGAAGCATTACTATGGAGAACAAGAACGGGATGTTAAAGATGTTCCTCTTGGAGATTCAAGCTAGAGCTATAGACAATGTCAAACTAATAACGTTAAAGAAACGCATTTTGGGAGACAACCCAAACTCTTTCCTCTCTTTTGAATTATTTAAATGTTAGATTGTTATTTTTTCTATTATTCCTTAATATTTTTGCTAATTTTTGTAGGTCTTTACTTAAGTTTGGGGTGGTGAAAAAAGAATCGAGATAGAGATTTGAAGTCAATTCAGCTGGAAAAAAAGGGATTTCAACCAAAAGAATGTACAGTGTCTAGGCGCCATCATTCCAGATGCTCACTTTGGACAGCTTTCAACAGAGATGAGGCGCTTAAGCACCATTCACATAGCTCCTAGCTCCCTCAAGACCCATCTTTTGGGAAAATTTTTATTGAGACCAAGCGCTTAGGTACTATACATCAAGCGCCCAGCCGCAATCTAGAAGTAAGATTTCCAGGGAAGCAATGCCTAAGTGCTACCCTTCAAGAGCCTTGGCGCCTTCCAGGACCAGCATCGACAATTTTCTATCAAACTTAGCGCTTAGGCTCTATTCAGTTAGCGCCTATGCACTAGTGCAAGACCTAAATTGGCAGATTTTCCAGCAAAACTTGGCACCTAGGCGCCAGCCCGTCTTCTTCTCTTTTATTTAAACCCTAAGACCTATTTTCATTCTTCACGTCAATCTTCTAGTCTTCATTCACATACTTCTTCTCCCAAGACAAATTAAAATCTCTCCAAATCATTCCTCTCCAACCTTTGGGACAACATTATTTTCTCTAATTCATTAAGTACTATTCAAAAGGGGAATACTAAAGATTTTGAAGAAAACCTCCACAAGGTAAAACAAAGGGGAATTTGACTTGGCATATGTAAGTATCTCATCATCTCAGTCTTTCTACAACTCTTGCTACTATTGGTAAATTGTTGGGTGAATCTTGCTATTTGTGCTTTAGGAGATAGTAGCGAATGTTTGAATTTCCATTGTTGGTGACTTACTTTTGTGCACACAAGGTGTTTGATAAAAGGTCTAAGTGAAGGTCATATCATTGTGGGTAGTATTTGATAACAAAATTGGCTACCTTATCATTTTTGCTTGGAAGTATTATCACTACGTTGCGTTTTTTTGTAGAAAACGATTGGTAGAATCAACCAGGTTGTATTTACCAATGGCTCCTAATCGTGCTTGGAATACTTCATCTTTATACTCTTCTGATAACCATAAATTTGTGAGTGCACAAGCACCTAAAAGATACAATAATTTAGTAGTGCACAAAACTTACATTTCGGAATGGGGTTTTGAGAATTATATGATACAATACATTGTACAAAGGGTTGGGAAGTGTTTGTAAAACAACCAAATGCTACTTTAATACCTGTGGTAAATGAATTCTATGTTAATGCCAATGAAAATAGGGCGTTAAAAGTATTCGTGAGAGGGAAATGAATTGCATTTCAATCGGTTCTACAATCTCCTCGACCTGGATTATGATGAGTAGACAACATTTTGCAAGGATGAAGTTGATCGTGATGAAATAATCCAATACTTGACTCGACTTGGCACTAGAGGAAGACTTCTGAAATTGATGCCATTAATTTCTATGCTTTGGCTATGATGTTTGAAAGTAAAGCTTGACATTACTTTATTTATGCAAAACTTCACCCCAGCAGCAATTTAAGTGAAGTAACCAAGGAACGTGCCATCCTGAATTATGCTATTTAGAAAGGCAAGTCCATTGACGTGGGGAGGATCATTCAGAACTCCATTCTACACACTTTGAGGAACATAATCACTAGGGGCACAATACTCTAGTACAACTGGTCATGTGACAGATGACTAACCATCTCAATCACATCCTTCACCGCAAGTTAGTGATACATCAAGGGACCTTGCGAGTCAAATTCAAGCAATGCAAGTAAAAATGTCACAACTGCAAAACTCCATCCACGAGTAACATGTTCAGCAATAGTCCCTACACCACTAGTTTGATCAGTTTGTTCATCAATAGAATCGGGAATTCGATTAAAAACTTCAATTTAACAATGCACTAATTACTATGTTTTCAAGCAGTCTCAATTTTGGACAGGGTGCAGTCATGTTTCCTCAACCTCTGATCTTTCCATCACATCTATCTAATTCACTACTGCCACACCACGACTCTAATAGCAATGAAGACAATTAATGTCTTCAATCAATGAAGTCCTACACATTTGTCACCTTTCTCATTTCTTTTACATTTAGGACTATTTAGTTCAAATCTGGGGGTAGAGACATTAAATTTTTTAATTGTTGTTGAATTTTTTTTTTTTTT
>CAIGRL010204471.1:0-14294 GCA_903798325.1 Fraxinus xanthoxyloides | reverse complement strand
TTTTTTTTTAATTCTATTTTTGAGTTTTAGGATAATTTAGTTTATTTTAAGTTTATTTGTGACTCATCATCTATACTCCGTTTTTCCTTAGATATTCGATATGTTAGTTGATTTATTATATGTTAGAGCTAAGTAACATTTGTTTCAATTATTTGATCTTAATTTTTTATTTGATTTTTTCCAAGAACATGACGTCGTGGAACATTTAAACCAATATTGATTAGGGGCTAATGGGACCAATAGGAAAGGTAACCATTGAATTACAAGTCATATCAGCGGAGTCTTTTCTCACATTCTTCCCCACCCCTTTATATGCAGATTTAGGATTAAAGACATTGAGGATAATGTCTAATTTAAGTCTGGGGTTTGAAAACATGAGTTTTCATTTTTTATGTGTTTTGTGTGCTTTTATTACTTCGGTAAAAAAAGAAGAGTAAAAAATGTATAATAAAAATAAAAATATTTTCTTTTTGTGTGTTTGTGTNACATTTAAACCAATATTGATTAGGGGCTAATGGGACCAATAGGAAAGGTAACCATTGAATTACAAGTCATATCAGCGGAGTCTTTTCTCACATTCTTCCCCACCCCTTTATATGCAGATTTAGGATTAAAGACATTGAGGATAATGTCTAATTTAAGTCTGGGGTTTGAAAACATGAGTTTTCATTTTTTATGTGTTTTGTGTGCTTTTATTACTTCGGTAAAAAAAGAAGAGTAAAAAATGTATAATAAAAATAAAAATATTTTCTTTTTGTGTGTTTGTGTGAGTTAGGTAGTCTGGCTGGTAATGACGAATATATTGAATCACGACTTGATCTATGAATGTTGAATAAGTTGCATGCTTAGATTAATTTTTAATTTTTCATGTGAAATTTATTATATATTGAGCACATGAATTAAGTTAAGCATTGTGTAAGAATGAGTTGATTTCATAATTGAATATGTTGAAATAGTGGACTATAGATGCTATACCCAAAACCACTAAATTTTACATTCTTGGACCAAATTTAGAATGGTGGATGAGGGAAATTTCGCTGTTGTACGAAGATGTTGAGATAAATAGAGATTTCATATATGAAATTAAAAGTCTTGTGTAGATTTTCTAAGGTCAATAGGATACAATTTGGTGAAAATCTTAAGCTAGATGTCGTTTTACTTGAATTTGTGTTAAATTAGGGATATTGCACTAATCAAGGTATAAAAAATATTTTATTTGAAAACTTCTCTTCATAACATTTATGACTCAAGCAATTAAGTTTGCAAGGGTCTTTAAAACCTGTTGCCATATAATCATCTGACTTGAGAGTCATCGGCTAAAAACTTGTTACATGGATTATTTAGAAAGTTTAAGGGAGAGAATGCTTCAAATAAAAAAAATACTCATATGAAAAAAATTAGAAAAACGAGTGTATGAAACATAAGACGAACTAAATGCCTTGGCTAAGTCTCAAACACCTATTTAATAAAATTTAACTTTTGATAAGAGATTGTTAGCCTAGTTAAGTCCTAAAGATTGAAGCAATCAAATTTAATGGAGAATCATTGTTTATTGAAATACTGAATTGCAATTGGTGAAATTTTGCCAGACTAGAGAGGTGAGGATAGTAAAAAGACCTAACATTAGTTTACACACGAGAAAAGAGTGAAAAGAATAAGTTTGGGGTGTGTGAATTTTATGAGTGATGAAAGAATATATTTGACCATTGAGGCTCATGAATTGAATAACTTATGAATTTATAATGCTATGCTACACAAGCATCAATTTTACATTGGAAAAGTGGATTTTAATTTTTATATTGTGATTTTGAAGTTGTGCATAGATTTGTTATATATATATATATATAAGGGACGATACACATGCACGGGGGAAAGACGGGAAGACAAGAGAAACTGCAGTAGAAGAGCCGAAAAAGAGAACAGTAAAAAGGGAGGAAAAAAACGACAGGAAAGAAAGCTAGGAAAAGAAGAAAAAAGAAAAAACGAAAAAAGAAGAAGAAAAAGAAAAAAAAGAAAGAAATGAAACTGAAAACACCAGAAATTTCACGTTTCGTCAATTTTTAGTTATGTCTTTCCACTTTACGTGTTTTTATTTTTATAATATGAATAACTAATTTTTACTTGCCTTTGTCAAATAGGAGTTAGAAAAATCTAATTAAGATTTAGTATAACCCTCATGGGAACGATAATCCTGACTCAAAGTCCACTAGACTAGTTGTTACGATATGTAACAATTGCACAACTCAAAGCATATTATATCAAATATGACAGGACGAAACATATTTCTCCAAAATTCTTTCATACACATGAGTTTCAGAAGAATGACAACATCAATGTTCAACAAATTTGTTCAAGTGACAATGTGACTGATTTATTTACAAAAGTACTACCAATATCTACATCCAAGGGAAGATTTCACACTAAGTGGTTAAAACATGATAAGTTCAAATAACGAAAGTGTACCCAGGAGGACAAGGGAATACCTTGATGAAAGAGAACCTTTACGAGCTGCCCAGCTGCTCGCCCACGACCTCCAGTACAAAGAAGATGAGGGTCCAGAGGTGGGGGTAGGGTTGCAGCTAGGCTTACAAGGAAAATGGCCACTGTGGTAGCCAGCATGAGGAACATAACTCAGCAAAACTTGGCCATGTAGGAGAAATGCAGAGCCTTACACTTGACCTTAAGTGGAGAAGTAGAAATCTGGTACATAGAATGCTGGAAGGAAGGCTTCTTATCATGCTTCACTGATGAGATGACCTACTATGTGCAAGTCACGGATAGGGAAGCTCTAACTGCTTTGAGGGGAGGACTAGACATGAACTCCCTCTTTTGGAGGGATGTGCTGAACAATGACCCGACCACCTATGATGCCCTATTGGAAATGATCAGGCGTGAAATCCTCAATGAAGAATTGAGATCATAGGAACGGGGCTAGCTAGGGTTTGCCACCTCTTCAAATTCGAAGGGAAAGGGGCCCTACTTCCCATTTGATGGATCATCAGGCCCCACTAAATCACGAACAAAAACTTGCTACAGCAACACTTAATACAGTGCCTACCGTAGCCTATGAGGTGGTCAATCCGGTGCTGAGACACATCAGCGTCATCCTTACTCGAGGCACCCGCAAAGGGAGCGGGGTAGGGAACGAGACGCTAGACCTAGAAATAGGGACGAAGCGCCCAATTACTGCTCATATCACCAGTCATATGGACATCGTACGGAGAACTACTAGGACGTCGCAAGACACTCTCAGAACAAACATCAAGGAAGTGGAAGACACTCCCCAAGAAATGCTCCTTATAGACCAAATCAGCAGCCTAGGAACAATGAACATCGTCGGCCTAACATGAACGACCTTCCCAGAGGAAGGGAAAACTACACTGAAAGATCGAGAGAGGGTTAGAGGCAAAGACGGAGTTCCTTACCTAACAACGAGCAGGAGCCCGTAAGAGAAATTGACACAATCATTGGAGGCCCTTACGTGGGGGAAGAATCTCGAAATTCACAAGGAATTATGTTAGGGAGGTAAGTGACCCACCTATGACGAGCTACATATTTAACTAGGGAGAGCAATTCCACCAATAACTTTCACCCAGGAAGAAATAGTGAGAGTGCATTATCCACACTATAACTCCCTAGTGGTGAGGGCTGTCGTGGCCCGCAACGACTTAAAAATAATGGGAGCTCGGTCAACATCATATTTGGCGCCACATTTGATAAAATGAAAGTTGATTGTGAGTTAACCCCAACGAGTCCCCCTTGTATGGCTTTACGGGAGACAACATCGTCCCAAGAGGTAAAACTACTCTAGCAATAGAGATGGGGATGGAATCTCTGATCGTTCGCCACTTCATGGAGTTCCTAGTAATTAATAATCGATTTGCTTACCATAGGGTACTTGGGAGTCCCACTCTAAAAAGGTTATGGGCAGTCACCTCCATTCATCAATTGTGCATGAAGTTCCCAACTGAAAATGACATTACCACAGTTCGAGAAGCTCAACGAGGAGCTAGAGAATGCTACTCCAACTCTTTAAGGAAAGCATAACCAAGGACTGTCAACGCCATTGTTACGGACGTCGACATGAGCGATCTCCCTGAACAAAGGGAAGATGTCGTGATGGTTGAGACCCCTGAAGAAAGTGGCATCCTCGGCACAATTCAAGCACCTAAAGATAGAATAGTTGCTAAGAAGCAGTTCACTTGGAAGAGCTGGACCCTCGCATCATTGATTGCGAGCCTCAGGCAGCCCCTATGGAAGAACTGGTGACCTTCCCAGCAGACCTTATAAATCCATCAAAACGCCTACATGTGGGAAGCAACTTGCCACCAGAAATAGAGAAGGAATTGATAAAATTCCTGCTCAAAAACCTTGATATCTTTGTCTGGAAGCATGACGACATGGTGGGCATTGACCCAAAGGTTAGTTGCCAACATTTGAACATAGATCCAAAGGCCACACCACACAGGCAAAATAGGAGAGCCCTCAACCCAGAAAGATATGAGACTCTTAAGGATGAGGTTAAGAAGTTGATTGATAATGGGTTCATATGGGAGTCTATATATCCAAAGTGGGTCTCAAACCCAGTACTGGTAAAAAAGTATAATGGAAAGTGGAGGGTGTATATAGACTCCTCGAATTTAAACCAAGCTTGTCCCAAGGACAACTTCCCACTTCTCAAAATAGATCAACTTGTAGATTCAACTACTAAGCATGAACTTTTAGCTTCATGGACGCCTACTTAGGATACAACCAGATCCCCATGTTTCCAGCAGATGGGGAGCATACTTCTAAAAGGGCTTTATTGTTACAAGGCCATGCCTTTTGGGTTGAAAATTGTTGGGGCAACCTAGCAAAAGCTGGTTAACAAAATGATTGCCGACCTTATTGGGAAGACCATGGAGGTTTATGTAGATGACATGTTGGTGAAAATTTCAAAAGTAAATGATCACGTCGCCCACCTCAACGAAACGTTCCAAATTTTACTAAGGTACTAGATGAAACTTAATCCCTTGAAGTATGTTTTAGGGGTATCGTCATGCAAATTTCTGGTTTATATTGTTAACCAAAGAGGCATCGAAGTGAACCCTGAAAAGGGCAAAGCTTTGATTGAAATGAAGTCTCCCAGAAGCTGTAAGAAGTGTAGAGCCTCTCCGGCCGAGTGGCGGTCTTGAATCGCTTCATTTCCAAGGCAACTGACAAGTGCCTACTTTTCTTCAAGATCTTTAAAGAAGGAAACAAGTTTCAATAGACACAGGAGTGTGAAGTAGCCTTACAAGAGTTGAAAAACATCTTCTTTCCAAACCTAGAGACCATAAGGTACCGCATTTGTACTTAGCAGTAACTTCTAAAGCGTTGAGCTCAGTCTTGATCAGAGAGGAAAACAACCACCAGTTACCAGTCTATTATGTAAGCAAAGCCCTCCTGGCAGCAAAAACTCGATATCGAGATATGGAGAAGTTATTTCTCTCCTTGGTAACTTCATCGAGAAAGTTGAGGCCATATTTTCACGTTCACAACATTCATGTATTAACGAATTACCCCCTCAAGCAAGTAATTCAGAAGTCAGACGCTTCGGGAAGGCTACTTAAATGGGCTGTGGAGTTTAGTAAGTTTGACATTACTTACAAACCAAAGGCAGACATCAAAGGGCAAGCCCTAACAGATTTTGTGGTTGAATTTACCCCTGTTCCAGAGGTCGAGGAGGAGATAGAACCTACCGAACCCTAAGAGTGGAACTTTTCGGTTGATGGGACATCTAGAGATACAGGGTCGGGAGCAAGGATCTTTCTGGTCAGCCTAGAGGGATACAAACTTACTTGTGCTATGAGGTTCGACTTTAAGGCCACAAACAACACAGTAGAATACAAAGCCATCTTAGTTGGCCTAAGGCTGGCAAAGGAAATGAAAGTAAAAAGGCTCACTATTAGCAGTGACTCCCAGCTAGCGGTTAGCCATGTTCATGGGAATTTCTCTGCCAGGGATAAATCCATGGTAGCATACTGAAAGTTGGTGATGAGCTTCATCCCTTCATTTTTGAGGTAGTAACTGGTGCAGATACTATGATCCCAGAATGCTCATGCCGATGCACTAGCAAAATTGATAAGTAGGAAAGACTCGGAACTACTCACAGTAGTTCCCGTTGAGCACCTCTCTAGACCCTCTACTGATATGAGTGAAATAGTAATGGGTAGAAGATACCACCCCTTTGGATGAAGCCCATTATATCATACCTCAGGGATCATACCCTATCCTCCGGGAAAGAAGAGGCTCAGAAGGAGAGCTGCCCACTTCGTCTTCCAAGACGATGTATTCTACAAACGTGGATTTTCATTACCCTTGCTGAGGTGTATCAAAGGAGAACAGACACATTATGTACTTACGGAAATCCATGAGGGTGTTTGTGGAAATCACGTCGGAGGCTGGTCCTTAGCACATAAAGTGCTTAGATAAGGATACCACTAGCCCACCTTGAAAAATGATGCGCAACAATTTATTAGAAGATGTGATAAATGCCAATGTTTTGCCACTATCTAGAGGCAACATTCACAAGAATTGAGCGTATTTTCTAGCCTTGGGCCATTTGCAAAATGGGAAATTGATTTAATCGGACTTTTTCATAAAGGAAGAGAAAATTCCAACTTCACAATTATTTCCATTGATTATTTCACAAAATGGGTAGAGGTTGAACCACTTGCCAAGATAATTGAGGCCAACACTTCCAAGTTCCTCTAGAAGAATATCATTTGTAGGTACGGGATCCCTCACTCAATCATATCAGACAATGGTAGACAAATTGATAACAAGAGGGTCAGGGAGATGTGTGAGGAACTGGGTATCAAGAAGCATTTTTCCTCCCCACATCATCCCCAAGCCAATGGGCAAGTTGAGGCTGTCAACAAAACAATAAAGTATGCCCTGAAGAGGAAGCTAAATGCTTCCAAAGGGGCATGGGTCGATGAACTGCCCCAGGTACTTTGGGCGATTAGAACAACAATTCGGATTGCAACTAGAGAGACCCCATTCTCTATGGCCTACGGGGCTGAGGCTATGAGCCCTATTGAAGTGGGTCTTCTATCTCATAGGCGAATACAATTCAATGAGATAAGTAATGATGGGATGAGAAGGTGTGGGCTAAACCTCCTTGAAGAAAAGAGGGATGATTCTCAGGTCAAATTGAACATATACCAAAGGAAAATGACTAGGTATTACAATTTGAAAGTACATCTTTGGTTATATTAAGTTATGAATCAATATTCTCTTCGAAAGGCCAAATGCCTTGAAGGTACATCTGCTTGTATAAAGTTGATCTTGTAAAGATGGGAACATAAGTTTATTACAAGGGCTTCGGAATGGGCAAAGCTATTCCACCCTATTAAAGTGTGTACAAAATGAAGTGCTTATACTTGAGCAAAATTTAATGATTAAGTTATCTATCATTCCTTACTATGAGCTAATCGAACAAAAATCTGAAGCACTAAGAAAGCCCCAACTCATACAAATCGACATGTTTTGAAGTTCGAAAAATCATTAAAGGTGCACGACTATCAAAAACTTGCTGAAATTTTTTAAATGTTTAAGATATCATGTAAAGAAGACTTAAGGAGGTCTGATTTTGCTAAAGGTTTAACATAAAAGTTCGAACTTGACAAGTTGTGATTACCCGGTTTGAAAAGCGTGAAGTAATTAAGGTCTTTATTTGACATTGTGGTTAAATTCGATAACGAATTGGTACTTAAAGAGGCTAGGTATACTAGATCCGACCTCGTAACACTCGTGGAATGTTTGCGAACTTAATTAAGTTTGTCGACATGGTTTATCACTAGGTCAAACCTCAAATATTGGAGGAGGTCTGATCCCATTGTGTATTACTTCAGTGTTGCCTAAGTTGTTATACTTTAGAAGTTATTAGTAAGTCAGAGTTGAACATATATCAGTTGTTAAAACACAACTAGGTCTGATTAAAAGATCTCGAACACATTACAAATGAGCAAAAGAGATAAAATGCAAAATTTGAGTAGAAATTAGCTGAACTTCATTAAACAAAAAATTGCTTTACATAGACCGAGGCCTTTTCACTTAAAAAATATACATTAAAAGCCCAGGGGGTGGGGGCTAAGGAGCCACAAAGGGCATTATAGTGTCAGGGGCCACTTCCTCGGCATTGTCTCTATCAAGCTCAATCACTTGGGTCCCTTCAGCAGGAGTTTGAGGCTCCCCCTTCTCTTCATCGCCTTCAAGGAACTCAGCCCTCAAATATGACGTATTGATGTCTCGAGTGTGCTCCTCCAGCCATTCAATAACTTCGATGTAGGCGTACTTCCTCTAGTATTTACCAAAGCACTGGTAAGCCTCGATCAGGTGAAAGTTGGCCACGAATGTATTCTCAGCTTCTTTGATGGCATTTTCAGCGTCACTTCTAACACTATCCACTTCTTTGATGAAGTGACAACTTGGGAGGTCAGTTCTCCCACTTTTCCCTTCAAGGTGGAATTCTCCTTGTTGGCTTTTTTAAGGGCCTCGACAGCCAGCTTCTGATGTGCATCAGAAGTCTTCATTCACTTGGTCAAGGAGGCCACTTCGCTCTGGCATAGGTGGACTTCTTTCTTTAATGATTCAATCTCTGCCAAGGCAGAGGCGAGTTTCACCGACTCTTCAGACTTCTCTTTCTTCAATGCCTTAACCTCGCCCCTAGCTTTGTCAGCTGCTTCTTCAGCTTGGGTGGCCTTGCTGGCGAACTCCCGATTTTTACTTTGAAGGTTTTTAAAGAGGATGTCAACCTTTATAGCCATTCCAAAAGACCTCATCGCCTGAGCCACCATTGTTTTAAAAATGTCCACAACGTTGTTCTGCTCAATATAGTTTTGCCACTTCTCTGTCCAGTATTTGTGAAAGGTCGATGTGGCAGTTTGAATCTCCAAAGAAAAAAGGGCAAGAGCCTCGAACGCGAGCTCATCAGTACAGGAAGCCATAGCTGCCCTCTTTCTAGGAACCCCAGAAGTGGAGTCACTGGAGGCTTTAGTCTTTTTGGAAGGAACCTGCCTCAAGGCTTCATAGTGGTTGGCATCTTTTGCCTTTCCCCGAAGCCACAGCCATTGAGCTACCCAACAATTTTTTCCCCGTCGGGACCTCAGAGCGGGGGAATGAAGTCTCTTGAGCCACTCGCCCCATTGGAGGTCGGGATCCTAAACTTTTTTCTTAGGCTTTTCTTTCACTATTCTCTTCCCCTTGTCAGACACATGGGTCATCCATCTTCTTGAGAAGCAGCCTCCTTGCTGACCTTCTCAATCTTGTCCCTTACCTTTTTCCTTCCGACAAATGAGGGCTTCATCCCTTTGCCAAATGTGGACATGGCGACGAGGATGGTTGTCATGTCAGAGGTGGGGTGTCTCCTCTTCTCAAAATGATCTGCAAACGAAGAAATGGACAAGGTCAAAGGAGTTCTACAAAAGAAAAGAGAAAATAAACAAGTGTGAGAGCATCTTACTTCGTCTTTCCATTAAGCCAAAATCTTCAAAAAGGCGTGTTAAAGGATTTCTTATACACTTCAGAGAGAGTATGCTACTCAAATTCAGTAAACTTGAACTGCTCAACCGACCTTGTAAAACAAACACAAAGAAACGTAAGTATCAGACCTTGTCACTCCAAGAAGATAAATAATAGGGAAATGCACTCACGAGGTTTGGAATATGAGGTTGGAACTTTGCCGTGGGAGACAAGGTCGCCTTGGCATTCTTGTCACTTCTCCCTGACCCAAAACTAGGTCTACTTCCAACATTTGATAGATGTAGGTAGACCTTGGATAAAAGGGGAGTGTGCCTCCCAAGGACATAAGGAGTACCACCTAAGGAACCCCCCTTTCCTAAAGACCGATGTTGGTAGATAGTTTGAAAAACATGCAAAGGCATGTCCTCACCCATAAAAGCCTCCTTCCAAAGGAGTTGGGCTCATGCATTTGGGACAAGTTGGGTAGCAGCAAGTCTATAAAGCCTAGGGACGACTCGGGAAAAAAGGTGGATTGGTAGCGGAGCCCAACCTTCAAGAAAAACTTATTAATGGCGACATAGCCTTGTTTAGAATGGGGGCTCGCTCGTTAGGAGATGAGGAAAGAAGCTCGATGTCGTAGGGAATCCTATATTTTCCCTAAGGTTGGCTAGGAAGGTCGAATCTACTGAAGATGGGATTTTGTCTCCCCCAGGCCATTTCATCTTCGCTATTACCACCCCTGAGATGGAAGCTCTTCGCCCGACTTCAACAGCCCCGACGAGGTCGGTAGTGTTTGTAATTGAAAAACCCAGCTCGCTCGCCAACCCACTGGTGTCTACTTCCTTCCCAGCAGAATTCAAAGAAGTTATAAAAAACAATTATCTCAAAATAAAAAAGGAATACACTTACGAGTTTCCTAAAGAGAAATCAGAGAAAAGGAGAAGAAAACCAACAAAGAAAGTCTAAAGGAATTTCAAGAAAAGCTTGGAAGATCCTTGAAAAGACTTGAAAATCTGAAAGTTTTGAAGAACAAAGAGAGAGAGAGAGAGAGATTCGAGCAAAAATAGAAAAATGTCCTTCCAAGAACCAAGCCCTCTTATAGGAAGATGTATTCATACCCAACCGTTAGATCTTGGTCCAAGTCATCCAACTGTTCATTTGGAAGAATCGATTTGAACCACCCACCACGTCTGTCACTTTAACTTCAACGTCCTAGATCACAAAGTCTTCTCTACGTGCCTTCATGCGTCTGAAATTCCTGGGAGACAACCATCATTGCGCATTAAATGCGACGACGATTGCGTGTATTGGAAGTTATACCACCCCAGCTATTTTTCTTGGGAATGCACCACGACATCAAATCATTGAGGAGCCATGATTAGGGACACCTCATATTTCTCAGATTTTTTAAAATCAAAGAAGCTCCTCGTAATTATCAATATGAGGATTTGCAAGCATCAGACCCTCCGTACCTCTGAAATATGTAAAGGTACCTGAGATATATGAAGGTACCTCGGAAAGAGAATAAGAGCCTCCATAAGTATAGCCTCTGTGCTGCCCCATACCAACGACCTCTACTAGGGAGAACCAGAAACGCAAGATTTTTTACCAAGTAAATCACTTCAAATAATATTGACAAAAGGGTATGTACAAATCAAAGTAGCTTTCCTCCCAGGGTAAAATAAAAGGGTTATTTCTCTCTTATTCTTTATTTTAGGAGCTTATCATTACCAGGAGTTACACAATGCTTGAAGTCCATGCATTACATAAATAATCATGCATCGACTTGGGGGACTATTGTTAACTTACCTGATTTCGAGGTTATAGACCAGATCGCCACGTGGACGGCTACGTGGGCATGAAGTTAGCATGAAGGTCAAAGGGAACTTATGATGAAAGAAATAAACAGATGTCCGACGTCCTCTCACTAAAGCAAACATTGATGTCGAACTCCTCTCAAGTAAACGGGCCCTTGAACTCGAATTTGAGGCTCATGCTAGTTTTCCGAAGCTATAAAGCGTCAGAAGCCCTCGTAGTCGATGCTGACCGACTGAAGATTTGAAGATCTAAGGAATGACTGAAGTAACATTTGTAAAAAAAAGTGTGTCAGCGTGTCAGCCTACAATGTAGAAGGACTAATCTCTTGTCAAAATCAATGATAGGAATATACAATCATGTGAGACTTTAGTGTAGGAGATGTGGTCACGTGATTTTGATCTAACAATCACCACGTCGACTATGATAGTATGAATAGCCTATATTTGTAAGGAGAAAGGGTTGGCATCTCGATAAGGAAAAGACCAAATACATGTACTGAAAACTCTCGAGAATTCAATAGAGTTACACTTAGCAATTTCTACCTAACTCTTTTATAACATTATTGAATACAAACTAAAAGGAAAGCTATTGTTATTTCAATACACATTCAAAACCTTTCTTATCTATCCTTCCACATATTTCTTTGGACAAGAATAGAGATTTATTCTTGGTTTGGCAATCATTGATTGTGTGGTTGCCGTCGAATCGTACCATCAGAGTCGAAAATGTTGTCGTCTTTTGCCGTCCATTCCAGGTTGATTACTGTACTTGTGCCAGTATAAATGTGTCAGGTCTGTACTCGATGTGACAAGAGTATGTACGACATCTGTTGAACTCATTTTTTGGGGTTAACATGCGTAGTCAAAAAATAAGAATATTTTTGGGTTTACGGAAGAAAATTATTTATAGGAGAATATGTGGTTAAAAATTAGTTTTGAAAAAAATGGGGCTCAAACAAGAGTTTAATAAAGTCAATGTAAAAAAAAAAGCACAGAAGTCATTAAAGACATAAATATGTTTTAAATATTTTTCATTAACCTAGAGTGGATAACTTAAAATAAGTAATTTTTTTTTTTGATAAAAATGTAATATATTCGACCATGTTTGAAAATAAAGAAAAATTAATAAAATGAAATTGCATTATCTGGTCCCAAGCTATTGTCATTGTATTAAGTTTTGGTTATTAACTTACTAAGTTAATATCAAACGATTTACTATTAATTTTTAAACATTTTATTATAGTCGCTCAATAAATCTATAATCGTGAGCGATGGAGCTAGAACTAGATTTTAAGATGAGCTATTTTTTAAAAGAGAGAATAATGTCGTCTAATTAATAATTTAATACAATAAATGAGGTTACTTGAATTCAACAAGATTTATGAGATAAAATTAGTTTATTATTGAATTTAAATTTATTTTCTCTACAAGATCTTGTTTATAATCTTGTTTGCGCTTTACAAAGTGAAACTCATCCACTGACATAATTTTTGAAACAGGAAAAATGCCTAGAATTTTGAATCATGCTACATGTATAATCTAATTTGACAATATTAATGGTTGTCAACTTATACTTAGTAATATCACATTCTTCCATTCCAAAAACTATTTTTTAAATCAATAGCCCGAATTTTGACAACACTAGTATTCTCTTGTATAATAATAATAATTATACAAATAACGTAATTGTAGAACTATTCTACTTGTACATGGCCACGTGACCCTATACAAGCATAGGGGAACAGTCCCCCTACTATAGGGAGCGCAGATGGGAGCAAAGTCCAAAGAAAAATGATGATTGAACATGTTCAAAGATGGAGAAATGATGAATAGATTGATTTGACAGCACTTATTTAGGTGTTTTTACTTTTTTTTATTTTTTAAACTCTCAAATCATGTGTCGACATGTTTTATCCCTATTTTTGAACCTGTTTTTGAGCCTATTTATATAGCATGATTGAATGTTCAAATGACTAAGGTATATGTACCTTACGTTTCATCATTTTATTATTTGGAACTTTTGTTAATTCTGTAAAGGAAGATGTTAAGATATATGAGTTCAAGAAAGATAATTTCTTTTTTAAAATAAACAAATTTTGATGCTAGAATATAGTGTTATTCTTCTTCACAATCATGATGAACTTATTTGATACCTTCTTTAAAATATTCTTGTTTTTTCCCCTATTAAAGCTACTGTAAAACTATGAGATGAATATTGATGACTATCTCATTTTATTAGGATACTTAAATAAGTCTTGTCTGTTATAAAAGAGTCTGTTTTATTCATATTGTAACTGTTTTGAACCATATAAATATTTGGCATTATTTCTTGATAAAATAAACACTTTTTGACTCTATTTTCCTCTTTTGATCTTTAATTTTATAACATGTTATCGGTATGATTTCCTAAAAATCAAAATGATTTAGTTAGAATGTAGTAATAACTTTTTATGTCGATGTGCTTGGTGGTTGCGCTGTTGCGAGTTTATCAAAATCAATTTTGCAGAATTTTTGATAATATTTATGTATGCGCTATACTCCATGGAAATAAGAAAACATGACTGTATGCTTAATGTTACTTTTTCAACAATTTTATCCCCCAAGATTTCAGTTTCCCTTACCTTTTTTTGCCCACTTCGCTAAATTCCTATTATTTTTTTTTTTAATCTGTATTCTCTAAAAATTTTCAGTCTCCCTCATGTAATTGAAATTCTCAGAAAATTTCAAATCTTACCCCATAATGACAGACCCTCTCATGTTATGAGTTGATCGACGCATAAAAATCTTGAACGACTGCAAATTAACATCCCTGCTCTTTCTTTCTTGAAAATTCCTTGATTTTTTGTTTTGTTCTTGTCTATTATAGAGTTCTCTCTATCTTTGGATATTATTTGATAAAAAAAGGGTAATGGTGGTGTGAAAGTGGAGCTATGGTGGAATTGGGAATGACTAAAGTCTAAGGGGGCCATTTCGAGAGAGAGAGAGAGAGAG
>CAIGRL010204470.1:0-11349 GCA_903798325.1 Fraxinus xanthoxyloides | reverse complement strand
AATCTCAAAATGGACGCTCAAAACACAAAATCCAAAATGAATTCAAAACTCAAAACACAAAACTGAAATACAAAGAGAACAACCCTTTACCTTTTTAACTTGATCTTGTGTAGTTGTACCAATATATGAAATTAATGACATCATTTATATTAAAAAAAATTAATAACTAAGGTATTTACAAATACCTGAAAGTAGTTCAGGCAATGGTGAAAAGATTGTTGTGAAGTACATTGCGCGCTTTGCACATTGCCTGGAGTGGCACAGCTTTGGGCATTGAGAGCCCTGTCCCCTCCGTCAAGTCAACGTACTTTTCATCAATCCTTTGCCACTCAAAACATTGTATTAAAGATCCTAAGGCCAAACCCACCACCTGTTCGGCAAGGCAAGCACCTGGACACGACCTCCTTCCCATTCCAAATGGCATCAATTTTGGTGGTCCAACTTTCCCAACTTCAAATCTCTCTGGCTTGAAGCTTGTGGGGTCATCCCAAACCATGGGATCCCTGTAAATTGCCCAAGCATTGATGAGCAAAATCGTGCCACGTGGGATATCATAATCCCCAATTTTACAGTTATCAGATGATTCATGTGGCACGAGCAATGGTGCTGCTGGGAACAATCTAAAAGTCTCAGAGATAATGTTTTGAAAGTAATGAAGTTTGGGCAAATCCGATTCCTCGATAAGACGATCATTGCCCACTAGACGGTCTATCTCAACTTTAGCCTTTTCCAACTTTGCCGGGTTGTTGAGCAAAACTGNTTCCAAATGGCATCAATTTTGGTGGTCCAACTTTCCCAACTTCAAATCTCTCTGGCTTGAAGCTTGTGGGGTCATCCCAAACCATGGGATCCCTGTGAATTGCCCAAGCATTGATGAGCAAAATCGTGCCACGTGGGATATCATAATCCCCAATTTTACAGTTATCAGATGATTCATGTGGCACGAGCAATGGTGCTGCTGGGAACAATCTAAAAGTCTCAGAGATAATGTTTTGAAAGTAATGAAGTTTGGGCAAATCCGATTCCTCGATAAGACGATCATTGCCCACTAGACGGTCTATCTCAACTTTAGCCTTTTCCAACTTTGCCGGGTTGTTGAGCAAAACTGACAAAGCCCATTCTATGGTCACTGCAGATGTGTCTGTCCCGGCAGTTAGCATAACCTGTAATTTGCAAATTCATATACCACGATGAGCTATTCCTTAATTAAGATGCTGGCTTTGTTGTTCTTATAGACCATGCTGAAGTCATGATTCAAAAGGACAGAGGATGGAGGATGGAAAACTTACCATTAATATTCCTTTGATGATTGTATCTGAGTAATATTCTGGCTGGGATTCTTGCAAATAAAGCAAATGATCAATCATACTATTTTCACTCTTGTAATGACGGTGCTCATCAATCAGACCTTGAAAGAATGCATCCGTTTTCTCACCTAACCTAGCTGAGTTTTTCTCATAACCTCCGTAGTCGATCCATCTAAATAATGGAAGAAAATCTCCTGGATTTGACACTCCGCTCAGTTCGAACACTTCATCAATAAGCTCCTGAAAATGCTTTGCCTCCTTGTTGTCCTCATCTTCTCCAAAATATCGCTTCCCAGTCACCATTCTCAAAATAATATTAAAGGACAACTCTGTAAACATAGATTTGAGTTCAACTTTTGCAAATTCACTGTGTGTATTTTTGTAGAGCTTTTGCAACAGACGTTTGATTTCATCTTGTCGTATGGATAGGAACATGTTGAGGCAACTAGAAGAAAATATTTCAACTGAACTGAGGCGCCGGAGATTGCGCCAGTGCTCACCATATGGGGCAGTGACAAGGCTAGTGTAGTTATAGGCAATATATTTAGCCATGACAAAACGAGGGCGGTTGGCAAACACAATATCATTCTTGGTGAAGCATTCCTCAGCAGCAGCAGGCGATGAGACCACCACCACGAGGCGGGTGCCAAAGCGGAGCGAAAGGATTGGACCTAGTTTTTCAGAGAGGCTATGGAGGGTTCGGTGCAAAGGTTGTTTCAAGAGGTGCAGATGGCCTATGACAGGAAAGGCCGGTAGCGGGCTTGGTGGAAGTTTGCATCTTGGCGTTGACCAAAACTTGTAAGCCAGTAGTACAAGAAAAAGTGAGAAAGATGTGTATAGCCAAGTGGATTCCATACCTGAATCTTGATTGATGAATTCTTACTAGCTGTCTATATAATTTTGTATGGATCAATCAATTTGGATGGCATCTGTAAATATAATTAAATAATAGAATTCGTAGATTCAAGTTTCGATAATTTGTTAATCACAAGGAGTTAGTGATTGTAAAATACAAATTATATATAACTGAATTTTAAATCATATGTGATCGTAAGTAATAACGAGACGTAGATATCGTTACTACATATAGATTATCACGTGTATTATTTTTTAATTGTGAAGTAAGCGTCTGTCTGTGAGCGCTTTCTTCCCATTTTCAGCAATTAAGTGACCGTTTTTTTACTGTAGAATGGAGCCCACTTTGGCAGCAAAATCTGATATTTTCAACACAAAATACCGAAGAAGCCCATATGTCATGCAAAATGAATTAAATATTTAGGGCAAAAAAGTCATTCTATCATAAAATGATCCAATATTGCGGGTGCCATGTTAGATTTTCTTGAAAAATGGTGAAAAGCAACGATACAAATTTTACTTGGCAACAGTTGAAATTGCAATTCTAATTGCATCCAAACAGGCCCTGAGTAGCTGATATCACAAGTTAAAATGTGGAAACAGTTAAATAAAATGTTTTGTTATAAAACAAAACAATGGAGCGACTTCAACTTGAGGTTAACATGGATAACTATTTGAGTATCAGTTGTTAATCTCTAATGTTCGATAGTGGAATTGATTTTCGACTTGAGGTCATCATAGTACCTTGTACGAAGACAATCATAATTTGGTGATGTTGGATGTTATGTCAAGAGTCGCTAATACGACATCGTTCAAGTATGTCACAAATCATATGAAGGCTGTAAAATGATCAATAGACGATTCATGATTCTTAAATAGTAAGAAATTATGATCTACATTTCATTCAATTAAGTTGATAATGAAATCATTGATCAATGTATACTCATAAGTCAAAAAATAGTTTTCGACTTATATTGACTTAATAGTGTGATGAAAAATATAATCGATAATTGAAATTGACACATATTCATATCTCATAATTGATTAGATCATATTGACGAAATGATTATAATTTTACGGTAAACGAATAAATCTGATTTTGTCATATCACATGACATTTATGGTCACATGTATTACCATGATACATCATTATATGTCAATCAGGAAAGACAAATGTAAATTGGTGATAAATTAAAAGGGGTATTTTAATTTATCGATTTTAATTAGATCAAAATAATAATTCATGTCGTAGGTATCGTGATCGGGAATCTAATGATTCATACACAAAATGAGAACTAGAATAATAAAATCCACCAATTAATTAACTAACAAACGTTGAATAATTAATTAATTTGGTTGTTTGTTAAAAAACTCAAATTAATTCATTCATGGGTTACATTTAATTAATTAGATTAATTAAATATTGGATCGAATTAAGTTTAAGAGACAAGCCATGTCCACTTAAACTTATATTAACAAATTATTAGGCTTTTAGAAAAAAAATATCACAATTCATTATATTGTTAGTAGAAGAAAAGAGAAAATCATTTATTTTTATTTTCTATGAAATTTTCATTAGAGGCTGGACAATTGAAAAGTTGTGGATTGCAGATTATGATTATTCGTGTTCAAGATGCGCAAATGAGTTTATAAAATTCAACAAATGTATAATTCCTATAACAATTTCAATATAAACACAAAGCAAATTTTTGGTGAGAATTGAAATTATTTTGTTTTTTGTTGTACATAATTAAGTAAATTTAAAACAGAACACTTGTAAGATTTATATAATTTTTTATGACCGCATCAAATTGGATGGATCATATAGTATGTGTTGATTGCGATGCAGAGGGATGAGTTGTACTTTCTTCTCTTTTATTCACGATCATTTTGTATTAAGAGGGCGTTTGGTAGAGGTTAAAATCGGATCAAAATTGAAAATATAGCTGTTATTGTTGACTTTTATTAGATAGATGGGACCCAATAACGGCTATATTTTCAATTTTAATTGGATTTTAAGCCTTACCAAATAGGCCCTTAATATAACAAGATATGTTGAGTCAAAACTTAAAATCCTTGAGCCAAGTCCGATTGTTGTGACAAATTTAAACTATTTGATCGATTTATCCATTAGCATACTTTGATGATTATTTTTAGTATTCAACACTGTATAAATCCTATTGTCGTTTGGGTTGGATTAAAATCTGATTTTAATCTAAGTCAAAGTCAAAAAATCAATATCAACAACATCTTCCATGGGTTCCACATCTTTTCAATCATATATCTCAAAAACTTCTATCACAATTTACTTGAAATTTGATTTAATCTACACCAAACACCTTCCTAGTATGTTGTACCAACCATGCTTTAAATTATATGCTTCTTTGGGTTTGAAGTCCAAATAAGAATTGACCCTCTTGTATTTGATTGGGCCTGCAGTTGTAATGTGCTCATACTGGCTGAGATTACGAGTGGTGAATTAAAGCCTGCCCCAATCTTTAGAGGCAGATCCTATTCAGTCGGCAATGGCCCAAGTCCAGCTAGGGTTCCATCTAACCTACGCCAGCGGCAACAACGTACGTCGTATACGCACTTGATACAATGCACCGTGATAGGCGCTATAGAATCGGGAACCATATGGTCCCACCGCAACCGCAAAAGTTTGGGCCTTTTGCGCACGATAATCCCATTCCACCATTCAGCGCACGGTAGCTCTTCGACGCTACCAAGAGTTCGTCTTCCTGTTGGATGCGCACAGCGCACTGCTCCCGCTTTCCTGATCTTCCCCGCTTAATAAATATTTGTTTTCCTGCTTAAAATTTCTCGAATTTTCTATTTTATTTCTCAAATTCGGTAGCTCCAATGAATTATACCTTTTACTTGGTAAGTGGATTACTTATAATCCCATTTCGTACAAAATCATATTTATGTTTTTATGGAAAATGAAAATTCTTCATGCCCGCATGTTTGTTATTTCAGGAATTAGCAAATTTTACTTTTTGTATTAGTTCACATTTTTTTTTTATTTCTATCAAGATGAGCATTATATCCTAAATATTGAGCATTTGATTTGAAATCATGGCAATTGATTTTCAGACTTTCGAATCAAGCGATATGATGATAGTGTTTACTAGGGATGATATAAATGGAGAAGCGTTAGGATCATTTAGGGTTTTGATGATCTTGAACTGTAGCTGTTGATGTAAATTGTAACAGTGAGTTTGTTGCTTATCGAAGTTGCTTTAATTTAAGATTATTTGAAATGTTAATTTGACTGTATGATTAAATGCTACAAATTTGGAATTGGAATGACAGTTTGAACATGGGGCAAAAAATTATTCTCTGCAGGCGAAGAAAATGAAGATAGGGCATGAATGAGTACGCTGTTACTGAATTTAAAATCATTACCATTTTTGCTTGTTGAGATGTCATGGTCATTGTGATTACATTGTTGATTACTGATCTGGATATAGAAATTTTGAAAGATAAACAAATGTTTGTTGGTGGATAACTCTGTTTATTGTTGAATATGAAAATTTTCTAGAATTTCACTGTACAAAGTGATTATTCTTGGACTTCAAAGTTAACCCACAAACATATTGGGTTGATTGGTAGGGGTGAGACTATCATTAATCTTTACAGGCATTAGATTTATTTTATTTTATTTTTATTTTTTCGTGGCTTCTTGTATGTATCATCATGGTTATCCTGTGGCTATAGGTTGGGTTGAAATGACATCATGAAGAAGTGGAAATTGGTATTCCATATGCATTCTCTCCACTTTACAGAGATTTTCTTGTGATTGGCTTGTTGTGAAATATACCGTCAAGCATAATCATCTTCAGCATTTTGAGCTTTATCATTTGCTGATCCCTCACCCCCATCAAAACACACACCTCAAGAGAAAAGAAAACATAATTCTAATGGCAAGTTTGATACGTGATATTGGAGTGAATTGGACAATGTAGTGCATAAGATTTTAGTTTCTTTTTTCTTTCTTAATATCTAATCATGTTCCGTCCCCTAATCAAACATGCCATAAGAGTTTAGTTGTCTGGCCTCACGATCTTATATCTTCTTTTTTGCAGCCTTAAGAATTCTAGTTGTGAAATCTTACTTAATGTCCCTATAATTTTGCAGTTGGATCTGTGATATTGGTCATAATCATACTAAAATTCCAATTATTCTCAGTTGATGTATCTGTATACTGGTTTATCTTGATTGGAGTAATGCCAGAGATAACAACTATAATGAAGGAAACTTCTGAAAATGGATCGGAGTCTTCTCCAAATGATAATGGCACTGTAGAGGAAATGCCAGAGGACACAATTTTGTCGCGACAAACATCTGTGAACCTTGTGCCATTCATTGGTCAAAGATTTGTCTCTCACGATGCGGCATATGAATTCTATTGTAGCTTTGCCAAGCAATGTGGGTTCTCAATCAGACGTCATAGGACTCGTGGAAAAGACGGGGTTGGCAAGGGGATTACGAGAAGGGATTTTACATGCCATCGTGGTGGATTTCCACAACTAAAGCCATCAGATGATGGAAAGTTACAAAGGAATCGAATTTCCTCACGTTGTGGATGTCAAGCATATATGAGAATAGTCAAAAGGGCAAATTTCGACGTCCCTGAATGGCGTGTCACAGGTTTTAGCAATGTGCATAACCATGACCTCTTGCAGCTCAATGAGGCTCGACTACTCCCAGCCTGCTGCACAATGACCGTTGATGACAAGAGTCGTATATGCATGTATGCAAAAGCTGGGATGTCAGTTCGGCAAATGCTTAGGTTAATGGAGCTAGAAAAAGGTGTTAAGCTAGGTTGTTTATCATTCACAGAGATTGACGTCAGAAGCTTGCTTCAGTTGTTCAGAAATGTGGAGCGGGATGATGACCCAATTGACCTTGTCAAAATGTGCAAGGAGGAGAAAGACAAAGATCCCAAGTTCAAGTACAACTTTAATATAGATGCCAATAACAGATTAGAGCACATTGCGTGGTCGTATGCTTCATCGATCAGATTGTATGAGGCCTTTGGAGATACCATAGTTTTTGATACTACTCACCGCTTGGATGCATATGATATGTTGCTCGGGATTTGGATTGGAGTGGACAATCATGGAACAAATTGTTTCTTTGGCTGCGTACTTCTTAGGGATGAAAATAAGCAGTCATTCTCCTGGGCTCTGAAGGTAAGTATCTTGTTCTATTTTTAAACCTTATAGATATTACTTTAGTTATTTACCAACATTTGATTGCATTTTCGTGTATGCCTTGATGCAAGATGCAGAAAGAATTTCGAGTGACTTGTTTATTAGGATCCTAATGATGCCTGTGAGCACGAGTTTGTTATTTCTATACTTAGCATGTTTGGATGAAGTTAACTATAACCTTTTTGACAACCACTATTTGGGTAAAATGGAGTTTTGAATAGTGATTTTTTGGAGAATGCGTGGTTAAAAGGGAGGCAAAAGTTTTGGGTTTACATGCATAATATTTTATTGTGTGAATGCACGGTTGAAAATGAGAGTGTAAAAAAAGAGTTTTGAAATAATGGTTATCAAACATAGGCTAAATAAGCTTTGAATTTTTATTTTATTGGTCCAAGTGGAATATGAGTATTTTACTAAAAAAGTAACATATTGAATGGAAACAAACAATTACTTGAAACTCATGCTAATAGACACCTCACTTAAGCCTGTGATTTGCTAGCATTGCATCTTCAATCCCTTATACATTCATTTTTCAGAAACTGAATGCCGGAATTTTGATTGCACGAAAAGTGTTCAAACGAATATTACTGTATTTTTTTTGTTCAACTGTGTTTAACTTGCATTCGAAATTCCACCAATTTGTTACTACATATATGTTTTGATCCCTGCAGATGGCCATATTTAATTGTTGGACCATTTACAATATGATTTCTGCCAGTAGAATGTGATCATATAGCATTTCATCATGTCTGTATAGACTATAGAGTAGTTTTGAGATTTCGAGAGGATATCCTTTCTGTCATTTATATTATTTTGTTGTATTGACAGACATTCTCGGAATTCATGAATGGAAAAGCTCCAGGAACAATTTTAACTGATCAAAACATGTGGCTTAAAGAAGCACTTGCTACTGAAATGCCAAGGACCAAGCATGCCTTTGCCTTTTGGCATGTCATTTCAAAGTTTCCAGATTGGTTTTCTGTAGTACTTGGCTCACAATATGATAACTGGAAATCTGAGTTCCATCGGCTTTATAATTTGCAATCAGTCGAGGAATTCGAAGTGGGATGGAGGGATATGGTTGATGCATATGGACTGCGTGGAAATAACCATGTTGTCAGCCTGTATGCATTGCGTACATATTGGGCACTACCTTTTCTGAGATGTTATTTCTTCGCAGGAATGACCAGTACATCCCAGTCGGAATCGGTAAACTCATGCATCCAACGTTTTTTGAATGCACAATCTGTGCTCGAGAATTTTGTTGAGCAGGTACCAAACTATTTCTTTCTGTTTGTTTCTTTATGAGTCATTACTAATTACAGTTGTCAATTTTATATAGAGAAAAGTGTATTGTTAGTTTCTAACCTATTGTCCGAGTATCTAGTTGGTCCTTGATCTTTATGAAAGAGAAAGTTGGTACTCAACCTTCTATTATAGTTGCATTATCTGTCATCGGTGACTAAAACTGTCAAAATCTCCATAAAAATGTTATGTGATCCTCACATTTTCAAGTTTAGTATTTGGAAATTTGAAATGAGGCATGTACCTTTGAAGGCCACACGACTATTTAAAAAGATTTGGACACCCTTTTTCATTGGAAATTAATTGGAGCAATTATAATTAAAGGATGCCTAGTGCTGCAATCTTTTCTTGTATTTACACTTTCGCAGGTTGCCACAGTTTTAGATGCTAAAGATCAAGCAGGAATAAAACAAAAGATGCAACGGAAGATCCCTGAAGTATCCCTCAAAACGGGTTCCCCAATCGAGTCGAATGCTGCAGCTGTTCTTACGCCATATGCCTTCTGCAAACTACAGGAGGAACTCTTATTGGCACCCCAATATGCATCATTAATGGTAGATGAAAATAACTTTATTGTGAGACACCATACGGAAAAGGATGGGGGGTGCAAAGTATTATGGATTCCAAATGATGAGTTGTTAAGTTGTAACTGTAATCACTTTGAGTTTTCAGGCATCCTCTGCAGACATGTTCTTCGTGTTCTCTCGATCAACAATTGTTTTCAGATTCCCAACCGATATCTGCCCATGCGCTGGCGTGTGCATGCTACTTCTGGAAAGATTCAGTTATTGCAATCAATGATTTCAAGACTACTTACAGAATCAATCGAGACAGCTGATCGCCTTGATGTTGCTTGTGATCACGTTGCTTTGGTTTTGGCCCACATCAAAGAATTTCCCGTTGCATCAGAGGGTGCTAATGATATTCCTTATAACAGTCCATCCGATTCCCTTGTGCTTCCAGAAGTTGAAGATTCTGATGGTATTGTTCAAAGTTTCAGTGGAAATCCTCATGAATCATTAGCCTTTTCAAAGTTGAAAGAGAGAACATGGAGAGATGGACTGGGAGATATATACAGGAAGAGAAGGCGTTTTTCAGTTCCTTGTGGCGGTCAATATGGACATGATGCTAGTGACTGCCCAGTGCTGGGAGGTGATGATTACAATGGAGATGGGTCGGGGTTTTTATAGGTTAATGTGTTTGGCATGCTGGATTTACATCGACAGACAGGATTGGGGAAAAAAAAAAAGTTAAGATCGGATTAATATAGTTTCGGTATAGTGGGAGTCCATGTCCGTAGTGCAATATTCATAATCTCCTGTTCACCGGTGTAAAGTTTAAAATAGTATGCTTGTTTAATCTCCACATGAAGAGTATAAATCTTGAGAATGTATTTACCTTTGTGCCCCATTCCAAGATTTTCCCCAGATCTGAGTCCGGTGGAAAATTGTTGAGCAAACTTGATGATAAGCACATTGTTTCATAGCATCATCCCAATAATCATGTTATAGTGACAACACACCATTGGACAACTTAATTTTTTCAGTTTTTTCACGCAATCAACACTTACCAAGTGCCAACATTGCCAATGTCGACCATAACATCGAGTAAAGAGTATACAAGTGATATTTTCCTTATCCCAGTGAATATTTGATTCGCAGAACCTGGCATGATTTAGGAAGATAGGCATGTTATATGTTTGCTTGTCTTTCTGTTCAGTCTCATTTGTTCCAAAATACTAAACATGTCTTAAATTGTTCAGCGTCGACACCAAGTTGACAACAAATGATGAATGGTCCATTCGTCGATTCCCTCGTCAACGGCCATTTTCATATCGATGGATTGTTCTGACTGTTGAAGCAATAAGGAAGATTTGGATTGTTCTGCACTTTTGTGCAAGAAGCAAGATTGGAAGGCGTGCAGCGTGGCAAGAGACTAAGCCCATGTTTGTTATCATTAAAAATTTGATTAAAATCTAAAATTATCAATTAATTTTAACTAATTTCATATGACTCACAACTTTTTGATCACACATTTCATCAACTTTTCTCGAAATATATTAAAATTCTTATTTTAACCCCCCAAACAAGGGCTAAGGAACTCAATTTGAATTATGCATATTTGTTTTGGTCCAAGCTTGTACCGGACATGTTAAGTCTAATTATATTGTTCACTTTTTCGCTTGACTGTAAATTTTAATGTTTTGGGATATATCGAGTAGTTCTTTACAATGAAACCTTACAAGTTACCACAGCAAATAAACATGGTTCTTTACTTTCAATTTTCATTTCATATTATATTGTTTTTGGTGGTATGAGATTAAGCATTTAATTCATAAGAATCTTATAACTCTTTTAGCTCCTGACAACGGTATGCTATAATATTCTTAACTATCAAGGCTTGCTTGGGAGTCTTTTTCCATTGGTTTTTGACCGATTTTGAGTAACATTGTTTACGAGAGATTGAAAAAATCAGTTATTTAATTTTTTTAACAGAGTTATGGATGGTTTAAAAACTACCCAAAATCGGTATAGTTTAATTTTGACTGATTTTCTCAATTCACAAAATCGACAAATTTTGGCAATTTTTCATATTCTCTTTTAATTTTACTCTCTATAAAATAATTATTTTCAACCGACATTTTTTTTCCTCAAAACTAACTT
>CAIGRL010204421.1:0-10292 GCA_903798325.1 Fraxinus xanthoxyloides | reverse complement strand
CATTTCTTTTGTGCAGGGATGGCCTTAAATTTTATATTATGAGGGTGTTTGGTAGGGATTAAAATGGAATTAAAATTGAAAAATTAGTCGTTATAGTTGACTTTTATTAGACGAGTGAGACCCAATAAATTCTATATTTTCAATTTTAATTGAATTTCAAGCACGTCCAATATGATACTAAGTCACTATTTGTTTCGGAATAAAATAAGAATTTAATATAAGTCAAAATCAAGCAATTAATATTAATCACATCTTTCATGTGTCCTACACTTTTTTAACCGCACATTTCATAAATTTCTATCACAATTTACTAAAAATCTAATTTTAATCTCCCACCAAACTCCCTCTAAATTCGACCATTAGATTGTTCATTCCAAAATCCATTTGATAGAATTTCTTTCAAGCTATCTTACATTAGACTTTTAAAAAGCTTTAATATTCAAATATAATAGTTTAAGAACTCAAACATGCTCAGGAGTAGTTTAGTAATGTATGCAACTTTTAAATTTTAGTCTTATTAAGTCTTTATTTGGTTCGAATTAAAATCTAATTTTAAATAAATTCAAAACTAAACAATCAATATTATCACATCTATCTTAGGTCTCACAACTTTTCAACTACACATTTCAAATTTTTTTTTATTACAATCTATTAAAAATCTAATTTTAATCCCCACCAAACACCCTCTGGCTAAACGTTGAAAACACAAAAACGGAAAGCACGACTTTGCTTTCGCAGTAATTCCAACTAGAAAAATTGAAAAGATTAACCTATAATTTCCACGTAGGCATATGTATGGATAACCTAAATTTGCACGTAAGATGAATAACGTAGTTCGGATAATGTCAGTCCCCGCCAGCTCAGTGCCCCTGTATACACGGCCCTGTATAAGGAGCAGGGCCCAAGGTAGTTCTTATCCAGTTCCATTTCTGAGACCCCACAAATAATTCATGGGACTGAAACTACGTTTCTTATCATGAATAGTGCCCAGGAAAAAAATTTACTTTACGTTTTCGATTTACAATTATACAAAATGTCAAATTCAACATTTTGGTTCCTATTCTCTAGAATTTATTTATTCTTTAATTTATTTTTAATCATATATTTTATAGGATCTACAAGCAGTTGATTCAGTAACGTGGGTTGAGATAAAGGCTCGATATCATTATGTTAATAAAAATGGTTCGATGGTATGTTAACGAATTGGTCCACTGTAGACCATTTCTCCTACTCGGTGTTCCCCCTTGATTTGCCCTTCTTCTAAGGGATTGTTGTGTGATAAGGGCACAGTGTCTATAATGTCCATTGATTTTGTCATCAGCTTGACAATTTAATTTCAAGATAACTTTTATAATTTTTAATCATATATTTCACAAATTTTTTATAAAATTTAATGAAAAAAAAAATAACTTTTACCTTAACCAATAGGACTCAAGCCCAGTGGCCGACAACAAACGGGGCAGATTTGTTCTTTTATTTCCTTATTACTAATTTGCCCCACCATTGTCTCTCAAGGACCAGTTATTGGATCAACACTCACCTTACCACTTATCTTTTCAATCAAAATTTTTGTCGCCTATCAATTAATATTGTACAGATAGATTAATCCATACCGTTGAGTGTATTAGGAACTGACCACTCCTTTATTAGTGTCCTGCCTCTCATCATTGATTGCGAACTTGCCATTGATATTTTCGTTTGTGTACGATTAAGTTCAATTTATCAACTACTTTCAATCAATAAAATCTGAAATAAAAATGTACAAATCAATAGAAAACAAGTAAAAAACACGAAATTTTCACCATAAAGCAAGATGTTCAGAATCGGAGTTCCTAATCCCTTTCGAACTTCCGCCAACAGGAAGAAATCACTATATTAATCGGAACCAAAAAACTGTTCAAAAATCTACACCAAGGCACTCAGACAAAATCACCCAACATTTCATCAAAATGAAAGCCCTCAAACTGATCGAAACAGAGATCCACTCAAGGACCAACAATAGCCTTTTACAAATCACTCAAGATCTATACAAGAAACTAGAAGGCTTTCCAAATTTCAAAGTGCAAAAGAACGTAGAAGATGAAGCGAACAGAGATAGAGAGAGTTCGAGAGAGTATCAGATAATGAATCAAAACCATCAAACTCAAACCCTAAGCGTAAATGAAAAGTCTCCAGAAAGTTGGCCTATCCAACGGTTCATGGGGCGACACTTGGCGACATCTGAGCCATCCATCCTTAAGAAAAATGCATCGATTAAAACACGTTTTTAACCGGATGAAAATTGAAGCCACCAAATAATCCAAGTAATAACAACAGTCAAGCCCCCACAAAGAAATCGACCCAACACAATAATCCAATTGATAATCAGCTAGTATCATCATTGTGTCATTTCTCCACAATCTCCATTTTGGTACAATAATCCCAGTTTCATCTATAGTGATTTTTCCATCATGTCATTATTTTCTCTTATTCCTGATACACAAATCAACAAGTGTTAATATTCGGCTGTTCAAATAGTCCAAAATTTTTCCAGTTTTACAACACCTTGTGAGATAACATCCCTAATAAAATGAAATTTCACATCAANAGAAAAATGCATCGATTAAAACACGTTTTTAACCGGATGAAAATTGAAGCCACCAAATAATCCAAGTAATAACAACAGTCAAGCCCCCACAAAGAAATCGACCCAACACAATAATCCAATTGATAATCAGCTAGTATCATCATTGTGTCATTTCTCCACAATCTCCATTTTGGTACAATAATCCCAGTTTCATCTATAGTGATTTTTCCATCATGTCATTATTTTCTCTTATTCCTGATACACAAATCAACAAGTGTTAATATTCGGCTGTTCAAATAGTCCAAAATTTTTCCAGTTTTACAACACCTTGTGAGATAACATCCCTAATAAAATGAAATTTCACATCAACATATTTTGATATATTATGAAAAATAGGATTTCTACTCAAATAGATGACATATTGGCTATCAGAATACAAAACAACATCTGTAATAGAACCAAATTCATTTAAGAGTCCATTTAGTCAAATTCCTTCTTTTATAGCATCTGTTGCAGCTATATATTCAGTTTCAATTGAAGATAATGTAACAATTTTTTTATAGTTGTGATTTCCAACTTATGCAAGAAATATACAGAGTATTCATATAGGCAGAAGTGGATTTTCTATTATCTCTATCACATGCATAGTCAGAATCAGTGTAACCCCTTAAGATAACACGTTCAGATTGTTTCTTATAATGAATTCCCAAGTCACAAGTTCCCTTAATGTATCTAAGAAGCCATTTCATAGCTTCACAATGAGCTTCACCTGGATTTGACATGTATCTACTCAATACATTTATTGAGAATGCCAAATCAGGTCTAGAACAAACCATTAGATACATAACAGACCCAACTACATTAGAATATGACACTCTTTGCCATTCTCTTGAACACATCTTCAAATTTGGGACATTGATCATTTGAGAGTTTACAATGGTTTGTTAAAGGTAAACTCACACTTTTAGCATCAAATATAGAAAACTTTTCCAACAATTTCAAAACATAAGATATTGTACTGAGACTAAGCGTGTCTTCCTTTTTATTCCTTTTAATTTTAATACCCAATTTTTTTCTAACAAGACCTAAGTCCTTCAGTTCAAATTCAGTTTTCAATTTGTTTTAATTAACTCTATTTTTTTTTATGTCATGACTAGCCAAGAGCATATCATCAACATAAAGAAGAAGAGATAGTGAATTTTCACCGCCACTTCCTTTGTAATAAAGATGGGTATCAAAATTATTCCTTTTAAAACCAACTCCAAACACAAAAACACAAAACCTCTTGCACCATTGTCTTGGAGCTTGTTTTAAATCATATAAGGACTTTTTAAAAAGGCATATTAAATCTGAATTTTTGTTTACTTCAAAACCTTTTGGTTGTTCTATGTAAATAGTCTCATCAAGATCTCCATTTAAAAGACAGATTTAACATCTAATTGATCCAATTCTCAGTTAAACTAAGCAGCTAAGGCTAATATTACTCTATCAGATGTAAATTTTACAATTGGAAAAAAGATTTTATTGAAATATATTCCCTCCTTTTGAGTAAAGTCTTTAGCCAAAAGTTTAGCTTTGTATCTAATGTCATTCTCATTTTGTTCCCACCTTTTTATCCTAAAGATCCATTTACAATCAACAACCGTTTTTCCCTCAGGTCTTCTTAGTCAAAATCCATGTTTTATTCTTTTTAAGAGATTCCATTTCATCTTGTGTTGCTTCAAGTCAATGTTTGGAATCTTTGATACTCATAACTTCATTAAAAGATACATGTTCATTTTCAATGAACCCTTGAACAGTAAGCAAAGACAATGCATCATCAAACCTCACATGTGGTCTCACTTGTCTTCTTTGCCTATCTCGAGCAAGTTGATAATCATCTAAAGATTGATTTGGAAATAAATCAGATTGTTGAGACTCTTCATTATTATGAGTTTCAACATCATCATCTCCAGTCTGAACGTTAGGAGGTTGATTATCAACCTCAACTTGCTCCACCTCAAATTTCAGTCTCTCTCTCTCTCTCTACACTCTCAGTCTAGCTTAAAGGTTCAGTGCTATTATCCTTTTTCAAACAGGTAGATCATTTTATTAAACACAATATTTCTGCTTATAATGGTTTTATATCATTTGGTTTCCTTTACCCATAGCCTATACCCTCTTACTCCTTGACCCTAACCCAAGAATACACACTTAAGTGCTCTTGGATCCAATTTCCCTTTAGATTGATGTGCAAAGGTTGCACACCCAAAGACTCTTAAATTACTAAAGTTAACAGGTTTTCCATTCCACATTTCTTCGGGAGCTTTAAAATGTATAGTACCAGTAGGATTTCTATTAATAAGATAACTAGCAGTTTTTGCAGCTTCCCTCCAAAATAGTTTGGGAAGACCAGAATTTAAAAGTATGCATATAACTTTTTCAAGTATAGTTCTATTCATTCTTTCAACCTTCAAGTATAGTCTATTCATTCTTTCAACCAAGTAATTTTGTTGTGGAGTATGTGTTACCGTTTTGTATCTCAATATACCATACAGTTTGCACAACTCATCAAACTCATAATTGCAAAATTCAAGGTCATTATCAGTTCTTAACACTTTAATAATTTTATCAGTTTCATTTTCAATCAAATTTCTCCAATCTTTAAAAGCAACAAAAATATCAAACTTAGGTTTTACAAGTAAAATCATCAATGACCAACAAGAAATATTTAAAACCTGTATGAGTAGGCACAGAAGCTGGTCCCCAAAGATCAGCATGCAAGTATTCAAGTATTGACACTGATTTATGCATTCCAGATAAAAATGATAATCTATTATACTTTCCTAGAATACAATAATCACAAAACTGAGTTTTTCAATGTTATGAAGTGGAGTCAAAAAAGTTTTGTTTTTGCGAAATGTAAAGATCATGTCTCTTGGGAGCTTCAACAATCAAGTGAGAGTCCATCAAGATTTTAATGTATCCCTTATTAATCATAATGTCATAATTTAGTACATCTAAAATACCTAAAGAGATCAGATTTATTTGAATGTCAGGAACATACCTAGTCTTCTCTAAGACTAGTTGATTATTATCCTTAACTCTTAAAGTGATAGTTTATATTCCCTTCCCGTGACATGTCATATGATTACCCATTAAAATTTAATCACCATTTACATTTTCAAAATCAGTAAACCACTCTTTATTAGGAGACATGTGAAAAGTACAACATGAGTCAAGAATCCATTCTGACTAGGTTGATAGGTTACAACAACATAAACCTCATCAATATTAGCTTCATTATTGTAGGCTAAAGCTTTTGACTTGTTTCTATTATCATTAAGTCTTTTAGGACAATCTTTAATAAAATGACATTCATGTTGATAGTAAAAACACTTTTTACCTTTAATTCTCATTATATCTTTCTGATTTCCTTTCTTATTGTGTCTTAATTTTTTGTTGAAGTTACTATTCTTGGGATTAAACTTAGACTTCACCATCAGATTCATACCACTAATAGACTCTTTCCTTTCAGATTTTAAAACTCTTTATTTCTTAAGGTATTAATGATCACATTTGCATTTTTAATATCTTTATATTAATCACCAATTGAATTTAATAAAACTACAACCAGCTGTCCATTTGGGAGTTTCTCATCACAATTGATTAGGTCGCGGGATAATCTGTTGAATCTATCAATGTTAGCTTCAAGGTTAAGAGATGGGTCCAATTTAAAGCCAAAAAACTGTTTCAGCAGATAAACTTTATTAGGCATGGTTTTATTCAAATAAATGGTTTCCAATTTCGTCCACAATTCAGCAACCAGTCTTTGTTTCTCCAACTTCTCTAAGCACATTGTTAGACAAATACAGAAATATGGAACTCCATGCAATTTCATCTTGTTCAGTTACTTTACTTGATTTAAGATTAGTTGGTTATGACTCATCAACGGCTTTTACACATTTTTGTTGAAGTAAAATAGTTTTCATTTTCCGGCTTCAGAGACTAAAGTCTCATTTACCATTAAAAACTTCCAATTTAAATTTAGAATAAGGAATAATCAAAATTTAAATGAAGAATTAATGTATGCAGATTACGCAAAGCACACCAAAAGTATATACAACAAGTAATGTTCCAAATATCAACACTCAAGAGACAATACTGAATAATACAGAGATTGTACAGCTGTATAAACAATGTTCGGAGTTTCACAGAGTTAATTCCAGGTAAGACAGTAACATAATACATCTTAAAACACAAGAGCAAGAACAAATTATCACAGTTTGCAATATACAAAATTAAAGAACATGTGCAGAAGCTTTGTATGAAGGTCCTTGACTCGAAATCAAGACAACCCTTAGATCCTAGACAACTCTTAAGGTTTCTGTACAAAGGAATTGACAAAAAAAGACTTAGACCCAAGATTAAAATACATTTTGTAAGAAACTATAAAGTATAAGCAAAAAATTTGTACAACATGCGCAAAATCGGAACGAACTCACCAAATCCCTTTATTAGGGTTTCAGGAAATAAAATGAACAAAGTGAATAAGTAGTCAAGCTTTAAGATCTGCATAGATCAGAGCCAAGACCACCGTATGAACGCTCTGATACTAGTGTAACGATTAAATTCAATTTACCATCCACTTTCAATCAACAAAACCCGAAATAAAAATGCACAAATCAACAGAAAATGAGTAAATAATACGAGATTTTCTCCCTTAGGCAAGATGTTCAGAACCGAAGTTTCTAATCTCTTTTGAGTTTTCGCCAACCGGGAGAAATCACTATATTAACCGAACCAAGAAACCGTTCAAAAATTACACCAAGGCAATCAGACAAAATTACCCAAGATTACATCTAAATGAAAGCCCTCAAATTGATCGAAATAGAGATCCACTTAGGTACGCAAGAATAGCCATTTACAAATCACTAAAGATCCATACAAGAGACTATACATATTATAAGATCAAAAAAGGCTTTCCAAATCTTAGAGTGCAGAATAACAGAGAAGATGAAGCCAACAGAGAGAACACAGAGAGTTTGAGAGAGTATCAGAGAATAAATCAAAACCCATCAAACTTAAACCCTAAGCGTAAATGAGAAGTCTCTAGAAGGTCAGCCTATCCAACGGTTCATGAGACGACACTTGGCGACATCCAAGTCATCCAGCCTTAAGAAAGATGCATATGTTAAAACACGTATTTAACCGAATGAAAACTGAAACCACCAAATAATCTAAGTAATAACAACAGTTCAGCCCAACAAAAAAATAGGCCTAACACAATAATCCAATCAGTAATCGCCAGTATCATCATTGTGCCATTTCTCCACAGTTTGTGGACGATTTCACCTTTTAAATGTTAACTAACAATACATTTTAGCAAGTGCGAGTGCTCTACAATGTAATGAAATAATGACCTAAGCTTGATTTGGTATCTATTTCAGATGGTTCAATATAACTGTGCGACCCTTTTGAAGTTATTATTATGCAAATCCCAATTTGTACCAAAATCACAAATTCTTGTTGGTAAAGTTTTTCAAATTTTGAATTTAGTCAAACTTCATTTTTAATCACTAATTTTATTGAACTCACAATTTTAACTATTTTCAACTACACATTTCATTGCCCACCAACTTAATATATAATATCACAAAATTTTTGTCAAATATAAACTAGGAACATGTTTGAGCCCCATTTTTATGTTAAAAATATATTATGGAATAGTGATTTGATGGAGAATGTGTGGTTAAAAAAATAAGAAAATTTTTTAAGTTTGCTTGTAATATTATTTTATTAAAAAAGGTCTGGTTGAAAATAAAAGAGATAAAAATGTATTTTGTGTTGTAAAATAATGAGATAATTATTGATGATTATTTAGTATTATCATAATATATAGATAAATTTTATCTAGTTCAGAGGTATGTATTTTATTTCAATTGTAACTCTTATTTTAGACCCTATAAATACTGGTCTTAATTTTCAATAAAATACAAACTTGAGTTTTAATTCTTATATTTTCTTCTTCCCTTGTTTTATTATTTTTATTTCATAACACGTTATTATTAATTTTTTCAAAGTTTAATAAATGTAATAATTTTTTTAATCATTTATTGCTTGTATCCAAATCAATTTGGTAACATGTGAATCTTTTTCATATACAATCATTAATTCGTATATTTGTCTATCGTAATTTTGCCATAATTTGCCTAAAGAATTCAGTCCCACCACAATCAATTTATGTTGCAGTTACACTTACTCGATTCACTTAAATTTGCTTTAATTCTGTGGTCATGTCCTCTTTGTTCATTAAATTCTCCTTTTCTTTTTAATTTGATTTTGATTCATGCATAATCAAATCATTACTTTGCCGGCAGCATACATAATTGTTAATTAGTTTAAATTAATGAATTGGTTTGAATGTATTTGTCTGTGTGCGTGTCCGTTAATAATAATTATTATTTATGCATCAAATTCATCAATTCACGATTGTTTGCGCTTGCATTAATGACATAGCATCATTAATGTTTTTTATTTTTCTATTCCACTCAATTCATGTTAATGAATTCAAGTTAATTTACATGTATTTATAGATTAATATTATTATTGTAGTGTGCAATTGAAAGTTTCATCAATTTTTTTTTTTATGTTTAACAATAAAATAACAATTATGGAATTCATTTTTAGTTGTTGTTGCTCCTAAAATAGCACAACATTATAAATAACTGAAGGGCTAATGTTTCTAAATAATAATTTATTGTTGCTCCTGAAGTAGCACAACATTATAATTAATATTGGTAACGAATATTACTTGCTGTTGAAGAGTATGAATTATATTTTTCAATATTTCAAAAGAATATCGACATATTATTTTTGAAGAAGTAATAGTAAAATACAACATGTCCCCGAAAGAAGAACATATTATTTTAAATTAATGTTTATCCCTGAAAGAAAACACGTGACTTATATCATGTTAATATTGATTACTTGATGTTTAATCAATTTTTTTTGTAACTAATTGTATTTTCTTTTTACTTTATTGTGTAATTAATTAAATGACAAATATTACAACATTTGAGTTGCTGCACTTGTCATGAGTATTCGATACTGATATACATCTTATCTCAAAAGATTTAGGAGAGATAATAAAACAAGGAAACAAAGAATCCCTGTAGGATCATGAAAAAAAAACTCATGTTCCTTCGTCATCATCTTTACGATAGATTGAAAATTGAGTATCTCACTGAAAAATATTCACATGTTATTTGGAAAAAATTAACTGAAAGATTTGATCATCAGAGGACTATAGTCCTTCCCAAAGCTCGCTATGAGTATATTCATCTTCGTTTGCAAGATTTCAAAACTATTAGTGAATACAATTCTGAACTATTCAGAATATATTCAAAATTGATTTTATGTGAAGAAAAATCACTGATGAAGATATGCTGCTGCAGCAAAAACATCGTGAGCATAGTTTCAAAAGGTACTCATAACTCATATCTTGTCTGCTTGTGGCTGGAAAAAATAATGAACTGTCGATAAAAAAAATCATGAGTTACGTCCAACTGGTTCTATACCATTGCTTGAAGCAAATGATACCGTATTGCTTGAAGCAAATACAATATCAAGACAAGGACATGGACACGGAGTCGGGCACGTGGAATAAATCATGAATGAAATAATCAGCAAAATGATCAACAAAAGACAATAATTTCAAAATGCACAAAGCAAACGAAAGTAGCAC
>CAIGRL010204370.1:0-28600 GCA_903798325.1 Fraxinus xanthoxyloides | reverse complement strand
TTAAAGATGAAAAAAATAAATTAAAGCAACTCTTACAGTACTGAAGGATGATCTTCTGAATGCTAATTACTAGTTCCTCGGGGCTTTATTTTCAGGGAAAATCGATAATAAATTCTTCCATTTTTGGGGGATTCGGCCAATCAATAACTAACTGTCTGTGTGTTTGTGGGGTGGGAGTGGAAGTCGTGTTCCCGGGAACCAGATACGCGTTTCTAGTGAGTTCTTTAAAAGAAGTAAGGAATCGAACAATAGGATTGTACAGAACTGGAGGATAAGAAACCGAGGGTGTAGGTAAATTTAAGGAGACGGGGTTGAAAAGCAAATTGCCTCTTAATTTTGTACAATATGTTTTTTTACTGGCCAATAAACTTTAAAAAAAATGAATTATCATTAAATGCCCTATTTTGTTTAGATTAAAATTCAATTAAAATATCAAGTTAAAGTCAACCATTAATTTTAACCACACATTTTATAGGATCATCAACTTTTTAACCACACATTTCATTAATTTTTTACCAAAATCTACTAAAATTTGATTTTAATCTCTACAAAACAGGGCTTATAATTCTATTGATCATTAAACTTGAAAAGCTTTTCGGANGTAAGGAATCGAACAATAGGATTGTACAGAACTGGAGGATAAGAAACCGAGGGTGTAGGTAAATTTAAGGAGACGGGGTTGAAAAGCAAATTGCCTCTTAATTTTGTACAATATGTTTTTTTACTGGCCAATAAACTTTAAAAAAAATGAATTATCATTAAATGCCCTATTTTGTTTAGATTAAAATTCAATTAAAATATCAAGTTAAAGTCAACAATTAATTTTAACCACACATTTTATAGGATCATCAACTTTTTAACCACACATTTCATTAATTTTTTACCAAAATCTACTAAAATTTGATTTTAATCTCTACAAAACAGGGCTTATAATTCTATTGATCATTAAACTTGAAAAGCTTTTCGGATAGCCACCAAACTTATCAAATCATAATCTCATCCATCACTCAATAACCCATCACTGAAAAATCCAACAAACTCTTGCCATCAAAATCATGGCATGACATATTATTGTCGTAAGTTGATGACAAATCAACAAATAACAAGCTTCCATGTATTAAAAGTGATTATAAAAATGCGATTGAATTTTGACATTCGCATGTTTTCTTTTGTTTATTTTTATTTAGTATTTTTTTTTATTTTTCGCATTAATTGCATTTTTATAAGCATATTTTTGGCTAATTTATATCAACTATCGATAATAACGTGTCATAAGCATTTCAAATTGTTACGTTAGCGATTTCGTTGAATTTTCCAACGTTAAGTTATTGAATGATAGGTGAAATGATTTGATAAGTTCAATGACGTCTGGATTTACTTTGAAGATTAATGGCAAATGAATAATCATTTTATAAATTTGATGATCTTCTAAATAATTTTTTAAAAGTTTAATACCTAATAAAAAAATATTATGCAAAGTTTAATGGCCACTTGAATTTTTAAATCAAGGAAATGCAAACAAAAACCAGCATGCTTTTTCATTGAAATTTTAATGTAATGATTGACAAGGGAAGGGATGATTCAGGGAAATGTGTTGACCTCAAAATGCGTGTCAACAGCTGTCGGGCCCACTCGTACATGAGTAAGTTAATTCTGACACGTGACGTCAGATCAACAGTCAATATTGGTCCTAAATTGGACGTGGAAAAAACTCAACGACACGAGATGTTTCCGTTAGGATTCTGGCGAAATAAATAGGATACGATTGTACAAAAATAAAAAATTGCTATGAAATCAAAGTAAAAGACTAAAACTCAACGTGCATAAGAAGAAAATAAGTTGATTTTTTGAATTAGGGCTTTCAACCCCCCAAAGGTTATATGGAGGGGGAGCATTTATAGTGTTACAAGCTGGATGGTAACCATTGGATGAAATTACACGGGCCTCTCTCCTCGATCGAAACATATAAACCTAGTAATCCTTTTGACATTCCTAGCTTACACTGCATTTAATGCTCTTACATCATATTGACAAGACAAGTCACAAATATACTTTTACAAAGGTCTCATCAATCATTCCAGAATAAACTTAAGACCTTTGCACGTAGGTCCGTCACTGCCCGGGGTAGAGCCTCAAACTTGATCTGCTTCGGCATGCCAAACTCAAATGAGTAACGGGCCCCATGGAATTGACCCAGGGCCTCATCTTCTATGGCTGATACTTCAGTTGGGATGGGTCCACAATTTCAGTAGGTCGGCCATGTGGCAGTACTAGTGGCGAGTCATAACAATAGTCCCCTAAGTCCATGTATAATTATTCATGTTATACGTGGACTTTAGTAATAAATGAAGTTTCTATTTTGAAATGGAGAATGCTAAAATATTAAGGCTAATGAGCTTTGATGATAGCTGAATTTCATTGAAGCTGAGGTAGAGAAGAGTTGAACTGCCAAGGTCATTTTACTAATGATAGCTGAATTTAATTGAAGTTGATGCAGAGAAGTGCTGAATTGTCGAGGTCATCTTACTAATGATTGCTGAATTTAATTGAGGCTGAGACATGGAAGGGTTGAAGTTGAGGCTCAACAAGCTAGGGAGGAAGCGGTGAAAAATTACGTTACCAACTTCCATCTCACTGAAGAGTATCATATGTTCGCTGCCTACTAGCAAAAGTTCGCCTATGTTGAGGTGGTGGGAATGGTAGATGAGTTTTACCCCGAGCTTGATGTGTTTGAACTAAGGGCGGAGTTTGTAGAGGAAGTGTCCTAAACCCTTATTGAGGATTCAGTCGAAGAAGAGGCGTACCAAGAAGAAACTCTTGAGGAAGAAGCTTTGGGTCAGAATGTTGCTGAAGCATCCATCAATGAAGCATTGGCAACCCATCCATCTCCAGCTTAGTATAGCGTTAGGCTACGACCCTCCTTTGTAATGGCTACGACCCTCCTTGTGTAATTAACTCCTTGGATGAATAAACTTTTCTTTGCAATTCAATATTGTACTGCTTTCTTTATTGCTTCAGCAAAAACACTGAGATAACTTGACTTCATGACGAACCGTTTTTATGAAATAACTTAGAGCAAAGTAATTGTCTTTATTTTTCAGTGACAACTTCGGCATTACTTTATTTCAGCAAATTATAGCGGAATAACTTAACCTCATGTCGAATAATATAACATTCGGCCTTACCAACAAATGCTTGTAACGTATGCCTCGGAGTTCAAATGAGGTACATTTCGGGTTCTGATCCTCTCCTCCGAGGCGCCATGCTTCCTTACATGGTGGATTGTTCATCCATACAAAGACTTGTGATGTACGCCTTGGAGTTCAAATGAAGTGATCTCTTTAGGGACCTGATCCTCTCCTCCTATGAGCCCATACTTTCTTACATGGTGGATTATTTATCCATGTACAGGCTTCTCCCTTGATGTTCAGCATTGTCAAGGCGAGGCATGTGATGTATATCTCGGAGTTCAAATTAGGCGATCCCTTTGGGGATCTGATCCTCTCATTCGAGGCGCCCACACTTCCTTATATGGTGGATGGTTTATCCATATAAGGACTTCTCCCTTAACGTTCAACTTCGTCAAGACAAGGCATGCGATGTACACCTCAGATTTCAAATGAGGTGATCATTTCCTCCAAGGCGCCCACGCTTCCAAACACACTTTTGTTCTTTAACTTTTCAAACAAAGTATTTATTTATTTACAAAGGCTGGGAAAGGTCTTCCAGCTATTCAGTAGTAGTACATTCTTAAATGCTCAATATTCCATGGATGATGCTGTACCTTACCATTCATGTCTTCCATTTGATATGTGCCAGGTCGGAGATCTTCTTTGATACGGTATTGTCCTTCCCAATTTGAGCTCAAAGTGCCTATCCTTGGCTATCTGGAGGAGAGAAACACTCTTCGAAGCACTAAATCCTTTATCTGGAATGACCTTTTTTTTACCTTGGCGTTGCAGTATTGAGTCATCTTCCTTTAGTACGCAATCAATTTCATTTGGGAATCGTTCCTTTTTTCTTCGAGGAAATCGAGCTCACACCTTCCAAACTCGTCATTTGATATCTCACTGAAATTCTATCTACGTGGAGAGGGTAATTCAACCTCTACCAGGCTCATAATCTCGATACCATATGCCATTGAAAAAGAAGTTTCTCTAGTTGGAGTTCTGCTTGTGGTTTGGATTACCCACATCACCTGCAACAGTTCATCCACCGAGGTCCCTTTGGATACATCAAGATTCCTCTTCAAAGCATGCTTTATTGTCTTATTCACAGCTTCGACTTGTCCATTGGCCTAAGAATGGTGAGGGGTGGAGAAGTGTTTCTTGATTCCAAGCTCCTCACACAACTCCGTGACCTTCTTATTATCAAACTGCTTACCATTATCTGAAACAATTGAATGGGAAATTCCAAACAGGCATATGATGTTCTTCCACAAGAATTTAGAAGTGTTGGCTTCCGTGATCTTAGCTAAAGGTTCGGCTTTAACCCATTTCGTAAAGTATTCTATTGTGATGATGACAAAACTTGCGCTCCCTCGACCCTTCAAAATGAGGTATATGATGTCCACGCCTCATTTGGCGAAGAGTTAGGGCTAGATACGGTTGTCAATTCTTGGGACGGTTGTCTTAGATAGGGGAAAAATGTTGACATTTATCACATTTTCGTACAAACTGAATGACATCTTTTTTCAAGGTGGGCTAATAGTACCCCTGCCTTAGTACTTTTCGTGCCAACGCAAGTCCTCTCGAGTGATTGCCACAGACGCTTTCAAGAATCTCATGGAGTATATAGGTGGCCTCCTTCCCTCCTATGCACTGAATGAGGAGGAGGAAAACCCTCCTTTATACAGAGTATCATCTATAAGCAAAAAATATGTGGATCATCTCCTTAGCATGTAAGCCTCCTCTTTGTTTTCAGGAATGATATGGTCTTTTAGACAAGTCAAAATAGGTTGCATACAGGTGGGGATCCCTTCCACCCACATCACTTCTTCTACAACAATGGAAGGTTTCGGGAGGTGCTCAATCAGCACTACCGTTAATAATTCTGAGTCTTTGCTGCTGGAAAATTTAGAGAAGGCATCGGCATGAGTGTTCTCAATGCGCGGGATTTAGGTTAGCTCGAATTTTTCAAAGGAAGGAAGCAAGTTCATTACTAATCGAAGGTACGTGGCCATTCCGTTGTCCCTGGCTATGAAGTTGCCATTACTTTCGCTAGTCTGAGGCCGACAAGTAGTGACTCATATTCGGTTGCATTGTTAGAGGCCTTGAATCCAAACTGCACTGCACAATTCAATTTATGGCATTCGAGGCTTACCAGGATCACGTGAGTCCTAAAACCCATGTCTCCAACCAAACAATCCATGAATAGACTCCACGTAGGGGTGGGGTGGGGTAGGGGGGCTCAATAGGCTCCACAACTTCTTCCATCTCCAGGACGTTGGCAAATTCTGCCACAAAGTCCGCTATGGCCTGGTCCTTGATGGTCACTCTTGCCTTGAAGATGACATCAAACTCACTTAACTCTAGTGCCCATTTAAATAATCTCCCGCCGGATTAGGAAATTGGTCAACACATGTATAGTGTGAGGCTTGGAAATAGGGTCTTAACTTTCTTGACGTAGTAATCAAAGCCAAGACTAGATTCTCCATGTCTGGGCATCGGGCTTCAGGTACAAGTAATGCCTTGCAAATATGGTAAATTGGTAGATAGGTACTGCCCTCTTCCCCAAGAAGTACAGCACTAATGGACTCAGTGGAGACAACTAAGTAGATTCGTAGGGCTTCTCCAAGCTCAAGTTTCGAGAGAAGGGGTGCCTTCTTAGGTGTTTTTTCAGCTCCTGGAAGGCCTCTTCACACTCTTCTATCCATTGAAACTTCTTCCCTTCCTTTGAAACCTTGAAGAATGGGAGACATTTGTAAGTGGCTTTCGAGATGAAACGACTTAGAGGGGGCCATACACCCGATTGAGCTTTATACATCTTTCGATTTTAGGGGACCTTATCTTGATCAATGCCCGTATTTTCTCGGGATTATGCCTCTTTGGTTGATCATATATCCCGAGAAATTACCTGACGCAACGCTGAACGCACACTTAAGGGGTTCAACATCATCCGATATCTTCTCATGATCTGAAAGTTATTGTTCAAATGGGCTATATGATCATATTCTTTCAAGCTTGTTCGCTTGAAAATATACCGCAAGTGCACGGGTCGCGAACAAGTAATAAAGTGAACTTTTAGAGTCCGAGATATCGATCCCTCGATGAATGACTATTTAATTGTACAAGAGTTGAACTAGTTCTAACAATAGAAACATACACAATTCATTTTAAGTTTTTAAAATAAGAGTAAACGATTTATATATAAAAACAACTAAAGATAACGAAGTTAACTTAAAATAAACAAGGTTCAAATTTGAGAAGAGTTGGAAGGTTGAAATGGTTTGGATTCTTAATTTCACTTAACCATCATTTAATCAATTTCCAAAAGCAAATTAGCAAACCACTTATTTTCTATATTAGACCCGATTATCCTATTTTAGCCAATTACCTCTCTCGAGCGTCAAATTAGCCCTAATTAATTGAGTTAATCTACTATATCTCTATGTCGATTAAAATCCAATGAATTGCATTAATTCGTTGTGAAAATATCTCAAAGGCTCACATAGGGTTAGGAGTATATCTCTATCTCCTACAAGAACTTAGGGCATTTGCTATTTGGTCTAAAATACATAATATCTCTCGATTTTATACACTTCACTCAACACAATCATTTAATGGCCAAATAAATGAAAGGAAATCAATACAATAGCAAACACACATGAAAATAAGCAACTTTAACTCAAAAAGGCAAACATTGAAATTAATCAAATTAGGTTAAGCTACATCAATCATCCCAGCCTCAATAAGTTTGGCTCATTGTGTAAAAAGAGTGAAAATGGTGAAATTTAGAGTAGTAAATTAAAAAGTGAACAAATCAAATATTAAAATTCAAGATAAAGAAAAGAACCCGTCATTTGAATGAAATTCTTGAAATGTTGCTCTTGATTTTCACCCAAAATTCCACATTTCTTGTTTTTCTCTTCTTCTTTGTTGATGGCTTTTTGGAGAATGAGATCTCTCAAAACTAGAAAACTAGGGTTTGAGTCATGAGATTTGGTTCTTAAATACTCCCAAAACCAAGCACAAACAAAAGCCTAAAATGTCCTCAAAATTTCTGATTTTCGACAATTCTCAACCAAATTTTACGTACTCAGAATATGCACATAGAACATCGTGCCTTCCAAGAAAAATCATGAAAATTGGCTATGAAATATCAAAATAAAAATTACACAAAATGAGCAATTTCAATCCAATTTATACTCTATCCAATTTATGTTCTCAACGAGAGCACCATGACATGAAAATGAGCTATGATAGAGGTACAATATGCATAGGGATAATGACACAAAAATTATGGATAGCAACATAAATAGCTAAAGTATGAAAAGTAGAGAAAATGAGAACAAGGTAAAGAAATTGGATTGCCTCCCAATAAGCGCTTTTTTAAAGTCATTAGCTAGACTTTGAGATATGATCATTCTGGATTTGAAAGAAGAATAGATGACTTCTCTTTTGAAAAAATCACCTCCCAAGTAGGGTTTCAACATTTTCCCATTGACTTTGAAATTTCATTTTTCCTCGTGATACAACTCGATCGCTCCATGTGGGAAGATTTGAGCAACAATGAAGGGTTCCGACCACCTAGAGCGTAATTTACCGGGAAATAATCATAGTCGAGAATTGTAGAGGAGAACTTATTGGCCAACTTGAAATTCCCGCCTCACAATATGTTTGTCATGCCATCTTTTTTTGTAAATTTGGGCGTTCTCATAAGAGTCAATGTAGAGTCCATCAAGCTCATTAAATTGGAGCAATCTTTTCTCACCGGCCAATTTTTCATCAAAGTTCAATGCCTTTATTGCCCAATAGGCTCGATGCTCGAGTTCAATCGAAAGGTGGCATACTTTCCAAAACACAAGTCGATATGGAGACATGCCAATAGGTGTCTTGAATGCAGTGCGATATGCCCATAATCCATCATCCAATTTCTTTGCCCAATCCTTTCTTGAAACATTCACCGTCATTTCAAGAATCCTTTTTAGCTCCCAATTTGATATCTCCACTTGTCCACTTGTTTGAGGATGATAGGGAGTGTCCACACGGTGCTTCACTCCATACTTTTCCAAAAGTAAGTCGAGGAGACGATTGCAAAAATATTTGCCTCCATCACTAATGATAGCTCGAGGGGCGCCAAAGCGAGAGAGAACAGTTTTCTTTAGAAAGTTCACTACCACTCGAGCATCATTAGTGGGTAATGCTACCGCCTCCACCCACTTGGAGACATAATCCACCTCCACTAAAATGTATTGATTTGAGAATGAGGATGGAAATGGGCCCATAAAATCAATCCCCCAAACATCAAAGATCTCCACTTCCAAGATAGAACTCAAAGGCATTTCATTTCGATTGGAGATATTTCCACATCGTTGGTATCGATCACACTTGGAGATAAGTGTATGAGTATCTTTGAATAGAGTGGGCCAATAGAATTCCTATTGAAGAACCCTTGATGCGGTTTTTAGTGCACCAAAATGACCCCCATATGGTGAAGAGTGGCAATGCTCAAGAATATTCTCCATTTCCTCCTCAGGTACACACCTCCTAACGATTTGATCTGGTCCTCTTCTAAACAACAACGGATCTTCCCAAAAATAGTGCTTGATATCTGCAAAAAATTTCTTCTTTTGTTGATAAGAGAGATTTGGTGGAATGATACCACTTGCGAGAAAGTTTACATGATCCGCATACCAGGTACATTAGAGACTTGTAAAAGATGTGATATTTGTAAAATGTGTTCATCTGGATGCACTTCATTTATCTCTCCACTCTCCACCTTTTCGGTTTTCTCTCAAGTCTAGATAGATGATTGGCTACAAGATTCTCAACCCATTTCTTGTCATGAATCTCGAAGTCAAGTTCTTGTAAAAGTAGAACCCATCTAAACAACCTCAGCTTGGCAAAGAAATATTTGGAGCTGAATGGTCGGTGTAGACAATCACCTTAGAACTAATAAGATTGGATCAGAATTTATCAAAGGCAAAAACCATCGCTAACATCTCCTTTTCGGTAGTAGCATAGTTCAATTAAGCATCGGTTAAAGTTCGACTTGCATAATAGATGACATGCAATACATCTTCCCTCATTTTCCCAAAACCGCTCCAACAGCATAGTCACTAGCATCACACATGAGCTCAAAGGACAAATTCCAATATGAAGCTACAATAATGGGAGTCGTAATGATTTTCTCCTTAAGAGTGTTGAAAGAATGGAGACAATCTTTAGAGAAATAAAATGGATAATTCTTTTCAAGCAAGGAGCAAAATGGCTTTGTGATTTTTGAGAAATCTTTGATAAAACATCTATAGAACCTGACATGCCCTAAGAAACTTCTAACACCTTTTACCGAGGTCGGATGAGGTAATTTTTCAATGATTTGAATCTTTGCTTCGTCGACTTCAATCCTTTGTTGAGAGATTCGATGCCCAAGAACAATACCTTCTTGGACCATAAAATGACACTTCCCCCAATTGAGTACTAAGTTGGTTTCTTCACACTTTTTGAACACCATGCCCAAATTTTTCAAACATTCATCAAAAGAATCTCTGAATACCAAGAAGACATCCATGAACACCTCTATAAATTTCTCCACCATGTCAAAAAAAAAATAGCCACCATACACCGTTGAAAAGTGGCGGGTGCATTGCAAAAACCAAAATACATTCTCTTATATGCAAAAGTACCATATGGGCATGTAAAAGTTGTTTTCTCTTGATCTTCCGGATCTATTGGGTTTTGATTATAGCCCAAATACCCATCTAAGAAGTAATAATGAGAATAACCCGCCAATCTTTTAAGCATTTGATCAATGAATGGAAGGGGAAAGTGGTCCTTCCGAGTAGCATTATTGAATTTTCGGTAGTCAATGCACACTCTCCACCTGGTCACCGGTCTTGTAGGAATGATTTCATTATTTTCATTTTTGATCACCGTGACACCTCAATTCTTTGGCACTACTTGAACAGGGCTTACCCATGCACTATCAGAGATCGGATATATAATGCTCGCATCTAGCCACTTCAACACTTCGGTTCTTACCACCTCTTTTATATTTGGATTCAACCAGCATTGATGTTCAACTGAAGGCTTAAAATCATCTCCCATGAGAATTTTGTGCATACAAATTGAAGGACTAATCCCCGAATATCCGAGATAGTCCATCCAATGGCAGTCTTTTGTTCCCTTAATACTCGAAGCAATTTTTCTTCCTTCAAATTATTCAAGGAGTTAGCGATGATAATCGGGAGTGTATAAGCTTCGCCCAAATAGGAATACTTCAAATGAGATGGAAGAGCTTTTAGCTCAAGAGTTGGAGCTTGTTGAATAGAAGAAAGTGGCAGTGGAGAGCATGTCATCTACATAAACTTCCATTATCTTGCCAAGGAGGTCAGCAAACATTTTGTTAACAAGACTTTGGTAGGTGGCTCCAGCATTTTTAACCAAAAGGGCATCATTTTGTAGCAATAAAGGCCTGTGTCCATGATAAAAGAAGTGTTCTCCTCATCTGCCGGGTACATGAGAATTTGATTATAGACAGAATAGGCATCTATGAAGCTCAGTAGTTCGTGTCCAGCAATGGAGTCTACTAGTTGATCTATCCTGTGGAGGGGAAAACTTTCCTTGGGACAAGCCTTGTTAAGGTCAGAAAAATCATTGCACACCCTCCACTTTCCGTTATACTTCTTTACGAAGACCGGGTTGGAGATCCACTTCGAGTATAGGGTCTCCCTGATGAAGTCATTATGTATCAACTTTTGTACTTCTTCCTTTAGGGTCTCATATCGCTCTAGGTTAAGCGCCATCCTCTTCTATCTATGTAGAGCAGACTTTGGGTCAATTTTCAAGTGGTGGCAACTGACCTTAGGTCAATGCCCACCATATCCTCCTGCCTCCAAGCAAAGACGTATAGGTTCCTACTTGGAAAGTCCTTAAACCTTTCTTTGATCTCCGGCGATATGCCTTTTCCTACCTGTAACAACTTAGCAGGATTCAAGGGGTCCACCAAAAAATGCTCCAACTCCTCGCTGGGATTGTTTGGTATTCAAATTCAACAATACGAAGGTCGAACTCATCGAGCATGGGCACTTTCTCGGGGACATCCACCATATCCATATCAGCTATCAACATGTTGATGTCCTTGGGATCTGCCTTTCTGATTGAATTTAAATAGCATTCTCGAGCTCCCTTTTGGTCGCCCTTTACCGTTACTACTCCATGATCGGTAGAGAATTTCATACACAAGTGGTGGATGGAGGTGACGACTCACAAATCTTTCAAGGCAGGTCTTCCTAATACTTACTCCAAGGCAAGCTGGCCTACTGTCAACTATCAAAAACTCTATAAAGTTCAAAGTTGATTGAGGGTGGCTCTCCCTTTCTCCACCGCAAGTTTACCCCTCGAAATTATGCTATTTCCTGTGAAGCCATACAAGGGGTGGTGATAAGGGTTAACTCATGATCCAAAATAATTTTGTCTAAAGTGGCTCCGAAAAGAATGTTGACGGAGCTACCATTGTGTACTAGCATCCGCTTTAGCCCATTTCAGGCTACTACGACCCTTACTACAAGGGCATCATAATGGGAAAAGTGGATTCCTTTTGCATCTTCCAGGGTGAACACAATGGATGTTGCTTGATTCTCGGTAACTGTCATTCACTATATAATTGGTTTGTAGGGGGTGGGATGGGGTAGGGGGGCCTTAGCTTCTTTGGCATAGTTCCTTTGGGAGTTTTTAATATCTCCATTGACATATGACCCTCCAAGGGTTGGGACGTTATCCATGCTGGCCCGATGTCTTCCCCGCTACCGCTGTCCATCTCTCGTTCTATCCTCTTCATGGTCCCTACTTCGTCGGGGACATACATCCCGACAGCGAGGGGTGGCCTCCTCAAGCCTAGGTGGGGGCCTATTTCTCTGCCGTGAATAATTCCGTTGGCCATTTCGGGGACTAGCCCACCTAGGATGTTGGGCAATGTTCCTGAAATTTTCCTTGTCATGACTGTAAGAATGATGATATGTGTAGTATTTGGGAGAGTTCGGCCTACCTCTAGGTCCTTATCCTCGCCCTCGTCCTCTGTGTAGGGCCTGTTGTGCTAATCCAATTTGTTGGGTGTTGGTTTCAGGGATGACACTTTTATAGGCCAACATGGGCACTGCATTTAAGGTGGCCGTGGCAAGTGCTTGTCCTGAGTTGGGGGCAATCTCATTGCCCTATTGATAATCCATCAGATGGGAGGTGAGTCTTCTCACTCGTCGCCTTTGGTGAGGCTGGAGACCTCTACTGACCCTATTTCTGTGATCAATTAATTCTTCGTTGATAATCTCTCGCCTCATCATTTCAGTAACACATCATAAGTAGTCGAGTCTTGACTTTGAACATCTCTCCAAAATAGGGTGTTCATGTTTTGGCCTTATGGCAATTCTGACATGGCCTCGCGATCAGTAATTTGAACACAATATGTCATCTTATAGGTAAAACGAGACAAAAGGCTTTTCAAAGATTCTTCAAGCTATTGTCTCATGTCCAGGAGGCCCTGAATGTGGACCTTTCATTCCTTACTTACCACAAATCTTTTCAAGAAGGTGTTCTTGAATTTTGGCTAGCTCCTAATGCTCCCTGGTTGCAGCCTGCTATACCAAATTTCGATTGTTCCACTAAGAGTCAAGTGAAAAGCTTTGCATTTTATAGCAGGGGTGGTGCATCTAAGGCTCATGTGTGTCTTATAGCTATTCAAGTGCTTGGCTAGGTCACCTCACCCATCATACTTCGGTATTTTTAGGTACTTAGGCATTTCTCAACTCCCATTAGAAGGACAAGTTCTTGTCACCATCATCCAAATCACAAGATCGTTAGGGTCCATCTGAATGGTAGTTTTCATTTGCCTCATGTCTAGGTGGTTGAGTAGAGAGGCCTGCTTGATTCATCGTCTCCTCTTCCTTCCTCTGGTGCTTATTCTTGACGGGGCAACACGGGGGGCATATTCTTGCATTTTCTCCGGTTGCCAAGTCTCAGCAGATGGGGACTGTGGCACGTTTCTAAGCGCTGGGGGGTTGCTGAGGCCGTTTGGGCCTCGGTTCTGCTAGGCTGATTCGGTCGAATACACTGTTGGACCTCGAGGCCTAGTTTCGGGTTCATATTCCGGGGGAAAGTTATCTTCCATATTGAATGGAGCCTAGGTGGGTTGGCCAAATGTATAATTGGAAGAAATGTCAACTTCCAGTTCTCTTTCGAGGGGGTTGACTCCCCTAGTGTGCCTAGAAGAATGGGCTTTTTGACTTTGCACCCCATCTTCTCGCTAATACATCCTTAGGGTGCACAGGGAGGGATTAGGTGACCCCATTGGCCTTGCATTTGTCTTAATAATTTTTACATTGCCAAATTTTGGTTGGTAATGCTTCTCATGTTAGCTGTCAAGTTGGCTATTTCCTTGGTGAGTTGGGCGGCATTCTCATTCTACATCATCTGTGATGGTAGTGAGGTCGGCACTGACCCTCTGAGGGGGCTTCGTCATTGCCCTCCCTCATTCCTAGGAGGAACATTACCATCTGAACTTATCTATTTCCAAATCAAAATCTCAAGTTGAAACTTTTGGGGCTTCCTCTTGTTTTTTTTTTTCAAGAACAAACCTTTGTCCAAGGGGTTGCTTGCCGTTATAGTGTGGTTTTCCACAGACAGTGCCAATTTATTGATCTCAAAATACGCTGTCGTAGGTGTCGGGTCCACTTGTGCATGCGTAAGTTAATTCCAACATGTGACGACAAACCAATTGCCGAGATCGCTCCTAAATTGGAAGTTAGGGTTCCAGCGAAATAAACAAGATACGATTGTACAATAATAAACAATCGCTATGAAATCAAAGTAAAAATTGAAACTCAACATGCATAGGAAGAAAATAAGTTGTTTTTTTGAATTAGGAGTTTCAGCCCCTACAATGGTTACATGGAAGGGGTATTTATAGTGTTACAAATGGGATAGTGATCATTGGATGAAATTACACGTGACCTAATCTCCTCGGTCGAAACATCTAATCCTAGTCATCCTTTTGACATTCCTAGCTTATAATGCATTTAATGCTCTTACATCATATTGACAAGACAAAACACAAATATTCTTTTACAAAGGTCTCATCAATCATTCCACAATAAACTCAAGACCTTTGCACGTGGGTCCGTCACTGCACGGTATAGAGCCTCAGACTTGATCCGTTTCGGCATGCCAAACTCGGAATGAGTAACGGGCCTCGTGGAATTAACCCAGGGCCTCGTCTTCCGTGGCTGATGCTTCATTTGGGTAGGTTCATAGCTACAATGGGTCGGCCACGTGGCAATACCAGTGGCGAGTCATACCAAAAGGCATTACCGTTTTGTCCATCAAGAATTTCTTGATCATCCCCGCCCCAAATCTTCGATGGCTTTGGGGGGAGTATCCACTTTTTTTTTTCATCAAGTTTTAGGTTTTTCAGGTAGTCGGTTACATAGATCAAGTCAACAGCATCAAAATCGAACAAATAATGACCATCTTTCATATAGAATAGAGTCTTTGAACAGCTTGAGCCAATTGATTTTCGGGTCAAATTCTAATATTTAGGTTGGTCAAATCGTCACTTATATATTGAAGCCGAAATTAGCCTCTATTTATTTGTTTTTGATTAATTTTCTTAAAGATTGTATTTGATTAGAAGACTGTTAGGGTTTTATTTTCCTTTATAAAATATGTTACATATTGAAATTATTACGATCCACGTAGATGTCAATTTTATTATCAATTTTTTTTATAGTCAAAACTTCGATACATTTTTTTAGTAAAAAAATGGAAAATGAGGAAATATATTTGTTTCTAAATTAGGATTTTGGATAGGAATATTTGTTTTTTTATATCTCTATTTAAAATATTTGGATCAAAATTTATTTCGAATCCATCAAAAATATTTTTTAGACTTCTAATCAAGTTTGCTAAGTGAATCTCCCATCTAAATCAATTTCGTGTATAAATTGTTTTTAATTAACATAAATTGAGATACCTTTAATAGTCTTATACTATTATCATAAAGTAATGCTCTCAATATGAATGAAAAATATGTTAAAAAAATCAAATATAAGAAAAAGTAAGGAAAAAATATAATTTGTAAAACTTGAGTGTGTTTGGTGCATATCAAAATGAAAGAATGCATTTTTTTGAAGTGATAAGATGAGGAATATGTAGTTGAAAAAAAAGGAAAAACTATTGATGTGACGGAAAATATTATTTTATTGAAAAATGTGTGGTTGAAAATGAGTAGAAAAATCAGAATGAAGTAAATGAGTAAATTGAAAAAAAAAAAAACAAGTCATCCTCACTATCAATTATTGCTTAAAAGTATGTTGATATTTAAGGTTAACAATAATTTGATCCTCCATGTTTTTATATTGCATTGTATTCTCTTTAAAAAGTAATAACCTTCAAATGAAATATAATATTCTCACGCCAAGAATTATTCATGATCCTTCTACGAATTAAAATTCACTCTCGAAAAGCCTTGTTCATACGAGCAAAATGCTAATACGACTATTAGTCTAACCGTCAATTCTACAAGTTTATTACACGAGGCATCTAATAACTATCAATAGAACCTAATACAAGCTCTTCATGTAAATATTTACTTACAAAATACACACTCATACATTCTTCTATCAATTTCTCTAGCCATAATTTTAAAATCTGCCCCTGCAAATGTTACACATGCCAAGATGTCTTTAAATGATTCTCTCCTCTATACAGCTTAATAGTTTAAACAATCAACTCACATATTCTATATTTTATTATTGTACTGTCTTCTAAAACTGCAACATCCTCAAACACTTGCTGGACTAAATTTATTAAGTTTCGAAATCTGAGATTGAGAGTTGGCTCATTCTATTTCTAGGTACATTTCCTGGATGCCTAAGTCCCAGAGTGAGAGACACATCTCCTGCCAGAGTACTCCCAAGCCTAACAAGCCCCGCGTTGACACCTTCGTCAGTCGACATTCCCAAATCGTGCACTCCGGCTGCCTCAGCCTCGTTCGTCATGAAACACCGGTACACGGCTGGCGTCAGGTCAGCACACGTGGTGGATATGGATGCAGCATAGGGGGAGGAGGTGCCACCTTGGAAACTGAGTTGGTTTCCCAAGGTGCACTGCCTATAATTGATGATGTTTTGTGAAGGGTCCTTTTCTGATGCATTCATTTCTGATATTTTGCTTGTTGCTAGTGGTGTCGTAGCAGTGTTGTGCATTGTAGTTTGTGCAGTGGTCATGACAGCAATATTTTGGCTATGGGTTTCTGAATTTGGTTCATTAATATTGTCTTGTGTTGCCGCAGCTGCCTCTTGGTCTTCTTGGAACTCCCGTTGATACATTTCTTCCACCATAGGCTTCCACAGCCTAACCCTAGCATTTATGAACCAATTTGACACCTGGAAGAAGTAAATTTATGATGTTTGGGGAAAGTTAGTGCAGTAGATACATGGATCATAAATGTACCTGTATTATTCGTGCAAATGATAAACCCTTTGTCCTTTCTTAGTGGGATTTTTTTTTTAAACCATAGTACGAAAGTATTAGATGAGAATAGAGGATATAGAAAACAAAATTATATATTTTTTTTGTTTTATTTATGTCTAGGTTAGGGATCAATAAGATGTGTAGGTATAATGTGTGTCCAATTGACTTGGTCAATGATATCTGAAATGCACAAACAATGATGTGTACACATGCTGATCTTATGCTAAGCATATATGCGACGTGTCATATCACATCATTCACGGATAAAAATTTATTATAGGTCTCAATGTTTAGTATAAAATGAATACCATGCACATTAGTTCGATAGTGATTATAATCTAGATTTTAATTGAAATCAAAGTCAACAATTAATTTTAACCACATATTTAATGAGTCTTACAACTTTTCAATCGCACATTTTATCAACTTTTTTCAAATCCCATGTTTGGTACTAATTAAAATCTAGATTTTAATTTAGGTCGAAGACAACAATTAATTTTAACCACATATTTTATGAGGCATACAACTTTTCAATAACTTTTTATCAAGATTTGCTAAAAAATTGATTTTAATTCCCACCAAACAGAGACATAATCCCCACCAAGCAGAGACATAATTACAAGGGAATTTGTTATTAAACCCGATCAAAAACATTGAAATGCAAATTACAACTATATATGGTCACTACTTTAGTTGCCTATTTTTTTCATTTAAAATCTTTTTTTTTTTATAAGTTTTATAGAAAACCTAGAAAATTATATGGTAAAAATTACATTTTAATAGATATATGACAAGTTTAGTAGTAACTTGAGGTGAAAGGATAAAAATGTCTATCTAGTTAAATTCGCTACCGATAAGAATAGTCTTTTTCAATTTCTGCTCAACTATTTTAAGAAATTGAGTAAATTTATTTCTGCACCAACTTAAAAAATTGTATTTTCTCTTGCTCATCGTGTCTCTCCCATTTGAATATATATGTATGTTTGCTATAGTGGGAAAATCGATCTCACATATGAATAATACGTAGTCAACCATGTAAAACTCCGAAAATCATTCAAATTTTGTATAACAATGCAAAATAAAAAATGAATTTTTGACTTTATATGAATACGATGAAATCACTAGAATGAAATCACGTGTGAAGTGTTCAAAAAATAGGAAAACGCGCAATTTCAATTTTTTTCTATTCTCCTAGAAATATTTTTTAAGTCATACTAGCATAATCAGACAGATAAATATATATCTATATACATTTAAACTCCTCATAAATAATTTTATGAAGTTCTGATAATAGTTTTCAAATGTTAAAATTCTATCACCCTCGTGATAATTTCGCACTAAAGTCACACGTGGTCACAAAAAATACTCCGTATCTTATGAAATATGATGTTTGTACTAAAGTAAGAGCCTGCTGAATCATTTTTGTACTAATGAAAGGATCTTTCGATCAATCATGTTGTCCAATTTTAAGTACTTAAAGGATTATAATCGTTTATCACAATACTTATCATATATTTATCACTATATTGAAAAAATGCAGGCTAGTTTATAGATTGTCTAATCTTAACTATCACTATACCCAAAAAAATGCAACTAATTTTATGGAGGATAGTAAATTAGTATGCATACTTTGTTGATTAATTAGTGAAATAAACACTTAATCTCCAGTAATTCGTTTCTCAACCTAAGCATGCTCCTACACTATAAATTGCAATATCCTCCAAATTATTAGCAAAAAATGAAGTCACACAAGGAATACTTAATTAAAAGCCTCTAAAAGCAACTGCCTTCATTTCCTAATCCCTCTGGGAAAAAGGTTACTATTCCCCAGGAAAGTTAAAAAAAATAAAAATTGAAAATGTCAAAAGTTCGTTGTGTAGCAAAGGTAGTTTGAGTTTTCCCTTTCAAGAGATATGACGTATCAATTTTGATATGAAAAGATGTAATAAGTACCTGATTTTTGGATAAACCAGTCTTCCTAGACAACAAAAGCTTGTCTGCTTCACTTGGATACCTGAAACCAAAACAGATCGAAATCCCATATCATTACATTAATGAAATTCTTGCATGGGAGTGATAAACAGCCCAACAGCCACAAACAGAATAGGATTTATGTTTGATACCGCAAATAATTAAGGGGTTCTGCCAGAAATGTACGAGTTTATAATGTGTGTGTATGTTTGTAGAATAATGCTACTTGTAAATAAATAGTTACATAAACGTACACGAGTCGTCAAAAAGAAAATGAGAAATTTTATTTTTATTTTTATTTGGTCGAAGAAATTTTGACTTAATCAAATTTCAACACATCATGCTTATGTAAACTATTATGTAAACATATTATGTACATATAATACAATCGATATTTGTTAGTTAGCATGTATATTATTTAGCTTAAATTATTAAGACGGGAACAAATTATCTCATCAAATGAGGGATATGTGCAAAAAATCTCATAAATATGTTTCATAACATGTTGAGCAAGCGCGTCTAAAAGTTTAAATGGTTACGGACACGGAAAACTTAAAATTATTTAAGAAGAGAATGTATGTGAGAGAGAGACAGAAGGGAGAGAGAGAGTACGGATGGAGAAAATGCTCGAAAAGCCAGGCTCTCAAAATGTTAATAGAACGTTCAGGCAATCCTCTCTGGGGCCTCCAGGCTTCAGGATCCAGCATTCCCATGTGATGAAGGGATTTTTGCTGTCTAAACTTTTGTTCAAGCAGCTTAAGCTTTGGTGTCTCTCCCTTTGTCAACCCAGTACTAATTGTAACATCATTTTCCCCAAGAATCTCACAAGTCTGCTTAAGCTGTGCAATTATTGCATCCTTTGTGCCCCGAAAATGCCGAGACATTGCCTTCTGGGCTAGCTCTGTGTATGGCATTGCTGCCCCATTTCCAATTACCAATTCAAAAGAATTCACCATTGCCTGCATTTGTTCGCAGTATTGAGTGTATCTTCCATCTATCTGTTCCCACAAATAAACCATATTAGTTGACCAACACAGCACTTCGTCCATAAGTTTAAGCTATATATAGGCTAAACACGCTCCATCGTGTACATAAGTTTTATTAACGAGGGGGCAATGAGAATTGAACCCCGATACTTGTGCCTTCATACTACGATATTAAGTTAAACTACATAGTCTAAAAAACTCGACACTTGTTACATTGGAGAACTACAAATAGCATATTTACCAACTCGTAGAATGCAAAAGGTCTAATGATTAAGTTCAAGGAACATGACCAGCACAAAGTCAAGCTTTTTAATTAAGAACATTAATTTCTGCAATGTACTATACTTTTCCGGCAAAGGATGGTAGAAATAAAGTTGAGACTGTACTACTTTATCATGCACTAATTTATTAACAATAAGTTCTTTAAAGCAAACATAAGGAATCTACGAAGAGGAAATGCGAAAAGATGTAATTATTAATTGATCTTGAACATAATGCAGGTGAAGGATGATTTCTTTAAGTTTCCAAATAGTACTTCTAGTACAATAGTTTTATGCTGGCCATTTCTTCCTTTAACCAAAGCCTGCCAGTATAAATTCTTTATAAATGAAGTATTTGATGTCTTCTAGGCATAAAACCTCACATCGAATAAAGATGAAAAATATAGATCAATTTATAAGAGTTTGTGCTATTCATCTTAATAAGGTTGACTTTTTAAAATGGAACCTCAAATCTTAACATGGTATTAGAGCCCGTTGAGCTCCAACGAGTAATTCGATTCGACTAAGACTCAAAAAATTTAAGCACATGGATTTCAAGATTGGTCTGCTCAAACGATCCACCATCTTGCGGGAGTATGTTAAGGGATAGAATCCCATATCGAATAAAAATGAAAAATATAAACCAATTTTATAAGGGTTTGACCTACTCTTTTTAATGAGGTTGACCTTTTAAGTTGGAACTCCAAATCTTAACATGATTCACCACCATGAATTATTTAAAAAAATTCAAGATTAAAGAAGGTTTAAAAGATAATGGTCCCCAAGTTAAGCAGAAGGGAAATAATTTTTTCTTAAGCAGAAGAATTTATTAATTAAGGATGTTCTTACAACCTCAACAGGAGGCATGTCGTTCTTCAAACGACATGTACCCTTATCAGAAGCTTGTCAGCATGAACATGGCTGAGAATAATTAATGACCTTATTATACTAAATATTCGGTAAAGAAATGATAAATTTTGTTCTCAGTTTGGTGGGATATTCATGTCATTAGCTGGCTTCATATTGATTACACTAACAAACAGAAAAGTTAAATATAATTCTTATGGAGCATGTTTGTCAAGGTGAATTCGACTGTATTAAGAAAAAAAAAAGGATGCACCGAATTTTTTGCCTATAATATAATTGACATAATTTCTTCCTACAGTGATTTGGCGTGCTGTGTGATTGCAGAGAGAGAGAGAGAGAGAGAGAGACATGCCTCATCAAGCATTGATAATAGCTTGATTTTTTTCCTCTGGTAATCGGCCCTTTCTGCTTGAGATAAAGGGAAGCGCTCCTTTGAGGATGAGGCCCCAGCACCACCCCTGCCACCTCCATTCAAGAGAGAATTAGGGTTTCTATCTTGATTTCTCACTTTTTGATTCTTGAATTGCCCTCTCCCAACAGAGCAGAATTCTTCCAACAATTCTTGGGCAGATCTCAAATATTTCGAATTCTTCAAGCCATTTGTGATTCTTGGAGATCCTGTATATTCAAAATGAATTTGATCATCCCGTGGCTGATTAAGCCCAAGATTCTTTGGATCATAAGGATTACTTGAATAAGTCCCCATTCCTTGACTATGGAAGTAAATCCCACCATTTTCCATTCTTAAATCCTCGAATTTGGCGGATTCCAAGTGCCTCAACGACGACAACGATAGAGAAAGCCCTTGTCCCTCCATCATACTTTCGATTTTTGCAGTAGTATCATCCCCACCGCTGCTGCTAGTTATCCAAGTAGATTGAGGTGGAGGGTCCATATTAACCATGGGAAATCCTTGAAGAGAAAAGTCTGATGAGTTGGGAAGTAACTTCTGGATCGAAGAAGATATAGGAGGAGAAGATGCTTTAACATGTGGAATCATAAAAGGAAGCTGCAATCAAAATTGATGAAAAATCACTTCACTAAGTGTTGTATAGAATATTATTATAATTACATGCTTCTTTTTTGCTAAACACGCTCACCTCGGCCTCATGAACTTCTGCAGGAATTTGCTGTTTTTGCAGCCATCGATTATAACTTGACTGGATCTGCATCTGATCATCCAAAATTTCATTAGAAGGTTTTCGGCATGGCAAGTTTATGATCTCAGTCAGCATCCCTCCGGTATCATACCCCGGTGGCTGCCCAGATAAATCCACTTTCTCAAAACCTTGCACTCTAAACATTTCGTTTTCGCTAATCCAATCGCCTTGTTTGGCTGTCACAGATCTTTCGTATGCGTTTGAAATATTGTATATACCTTGTTGGAAGCTTTGGGACATGGATTTTACAAGAATTAAGATTTTTTCAGTAAGAAACCCAGGAATTCTTTGCCTTCAGAGAGTCTGTTTTATTTTCTCCCTTTTCAGATTGAAAAACAGGAGAAAAGTGTGCAAGAAAATTACTTCTTCAATGGAAAACTACCCCGCACGACATTGCTTGGAAAAGTTCCTAGCCTTAAACCTGCTTATTACACACAAAAACAGCACAATATTTACAAAAACCCAACATATAAGCATAACATGAGCAGTAATAGTTTTAAAAAATAGAGATTTTGAAGATTCTATATTCATTCCACTCTAAAACTGCAGTGACTGCATAACCAATTCTTAATTCCTTCTGTTTTCTTTTCAAAATTACTCCCTCAAATTTGAGGGGTTTTCCATCCACAAGTACCTTAAAGAAGCAAGATTGAATTTAATCCCTCAGAACCGTCATTTTCTCTGTGCGTGATAGAGAAGTTTTCTTGCTGAATATATTGATCTGTGTGCTTGTGTGTGGTTTCAAATTTGGTTCATGGAATCTTTGGTACAGTTTTTTCGACCAGACAGCAAGAAGCAGCCAGGAGAAGAGATAATGAAAGGAGATGAGAAAAGGGTCACCCTCTTCTTGTTCACTCCCTCACTTCACTTTCACTATACTTTCTATATAATTCAAATTAACTATTCTAACGTATCATCTTTTGATTTTAATCTTATTAACTAAAAAGGAGTGTTAAGGCATTAAAAGTAAAGGGTTGATGTCGACTACATGTAAATGAATTGTTTGTTTTTTAACAGTTTAAACTCTTAGATGACAAGTGATTCGACGAACAAATTAAACTTGCACAAGTTTTAAATTCAAATCCTGCATGCACACTAAAATATGAATCGAATCTATATGTGAAGGGTGTTTTTTTCAGTTCAACGAAAAACTAGAAGTTATTTATAATTCCATATAGTTATTTTTCTGTGAAACCAAAATTTACCAGCAAGTGCGCACACCCTGTTAACTCCTTTAGACTTTAGTTAATGACCTAATAATTGGCTTCATAGGTTTCATCATGTCAAAGAATTTTGACAGTTTAGACACAAATCACAATGCATTATTGTTGGTGAAAAGAATCTTACTAAAAGTAAATCATGGTGACAAATAAAAGCTCTTTCCCACCAGATGAGTATTAATCATACCAAAGTATATTTAATGGCCTGTGTACAAAAATATAAAAATGATGTCCAACTCTTTGCAGCATGGATATCCATGTCTTGAGTATAGAAGCAATCATTCTGCCCTTAAATTTAAGTGAGAATAGTAAAATGTACAGACTGACACTGCTCTATTGATGAATGGTAAAGACAAGAATTCAATCTATAAGATAAATTAAAAATATTTCTCTAAAGGGTGGATTCAAATGACAAGCTAGGATCATCATTTGGGCAGTACTTTATATTTTTTTATGATATTTCTATATGTTACTATTCATTATTGTCCTCTATATGAATTAAAATATTGATGTTTATTATATTATTTTAAATATAAAATGGGAATAATTAATTAAAGTGATGAGTCATTACCGCGACGTATTTATTATTTTGATTTCTTTCAAAAGAAGAAAGTGTAGTCCAATATGATACTCCTTTCTAAACTTGGGTGTCACTTGAATTGAATTATTTTGGCAAAATTCTAAGACCCCCCTTTTAACGATTGTAATGGAATTTTTTTTTTTTTTCCCCATTCTTGCTTAATGAAGCACAAATTATATATACTTTTATAGAAGACCGAGACATGTTGTATTGAGGTGAACTTTGTGTACATACATAGAGTTATTCATTTTCTATACAAACCGAACCCATAAAATCAGACAACATAAATATATTTCGTTGGCCCTTGTTTGGTACTTATTTAAGTTACTTTTAAGTCAATTCTATTTTCCATATTATCTCTCAATCAAAACTTTAATCTTGTGAATAAAATTTCCTCATATTTGTTTCTCCTCTCACAAGGGGCCAAGTAAAATGGTACATGATAATATCATCAAGAGAAAGGGACCACAATTGTATGTTGTCGGGCATGTTATGAAATTGTATTTAATCCTTCATTAATAATTATGAGTGGACAGCCCATTAATTTCCTAGTGGGGGGACTACCAAAAAAGAGTTCAAACCTGCTAGTACATGTATAGAATTTTACGTTCAAACCTGCTAGTACATGGTGATAAAATTTGAACTTTATATTTTATTTATTTAAATTTTATTTTCAACATATTTAAGTTAGGTCACCCGAGCAAGTAGGTCTAAACAAGTTGAAACACAAAGAATATTAGAATTGAAGATGATGATCCCAATATAGGCATGACCCCGACCATGTTAACCTGAGGAGCAATGCTGCCCATCCCACCAATTTTTGCACCCACATCCTCAGGCTTTTGAGCTTGGGCACATGTATCCTTGGGGTACATAATGGAATCACCTCATCACAAAGATTCCATCGGGATATCTCCTTGGGATCAACATTCCCATTAGCCTGAGACTTCCTCAAGGCCATTTCTTAATCTCAAACCTAGCAAACTCTGAAATAGTAGGACTTTCCCATATGATAAGGCTTATCCAATTCGAAGGTGTTTGAGTCCTGCTATATAGATATACTACTTCTTCCCAAAAAATTTCTACCACTGAAGTGTTATCTTTATCCAACACATTGATGGCACGATACCAATCATGTTCCAACTTCTTAGCATGGTAGAACACCTAAGGCTTTCAATAACCCTACCGGGAAAGTGCTACATCCCTCTATAAATATAAAACCCCAATTCATTTTTAAGGTGCATTTTTACATAATTTTCAACATATATATTTTATTTTTGTTTTTTACAATTTCTCTCTCTAACTTAAGTATCAAATAAGCGATGAGGACTCACCTCGATGTCTTTGTGTCGGGTACCGGAAGATCTCTTTCATACTCGTTCTCAGTCATCAAGTTCAAAAATCAATATGTACAATTTTTGGTAGTACCAAAAGATAACGTAACATAAATACAATTATAAAGAAATATATTATGCACTTAAGAATGCCATTGTTTTTTTCACCCTGAAAAGGGGCTTAAATATTAATGTAAAGGGAAGGGTATAGTCAATTCTCTCGCGATATTAAAGTGATCTCATTGGAAAAGAATTTCGAGATAGATGTGACACGTATGATAAAAGTGAATAAAACTATATTCGACAATATAAAAGGGGAAAAGCAAGTCAAAATACAATGGGTTAAATTCACTGGTAGCCACACATTTTTAAATTTGGTGTTCACATGACCACCAAACTTGATTTTGTTTTGCCATTGCCACTCAACTTTATATTTAGTATCACCGTAACTATCTAATTTGATTTTATTTCATTACAGTAATCCAATTTCATATAACGTTTCACTATGACCACCCAATTTCATATAACATTTTACCATAGTCATTCAACTTCTTTTTACCATTTTCATTAATTTTAAAAGGGATAAAACGGAAACTTTGCATTATATATATAAAAGAAATAAAAAAAAAAAGATAAAAACTTATTTTGAAAAAAAAAAACTTAAAAGGTTTATTTTAATACAAGTTTCATTTTTTTTTAAAGAACATTTTTTTAAAATAACTATTTATTTTTTTTATTAGTCTAAGTAACTTTTTTTAAATAAGTTTTTATTTTATTGTAAAAACGTCTTTTTAAATAAGTTTTTATTTTAATTTATTTTTTAACTAAAATTTTTTTTTAAAAAAATTTTTTATTCTATTTTATGTTTTTAATTAACTTTTTTAAATAAGTTTTTATTTTTTTTAATAAATTTTTATTTAACTTTTTAAATTTTTTTTTTTTGGTTAATTTCGTTTCTAACTAGATTTTATGGGTTCCCTATAAATATGACTCATTTTTTTTTATTGAAAAACACAACATTATTATTGAGATTTATTGAGAGGAAAAATTTGCTTTCAAATTCTTGCTTTTCGTTGGACAAATTACGAACTTATCAAGGTTCTTATTGTGGCGTTCAAATCAATTGGGTGAGATTTTCAAATATTCAATCAAAATGGTCAACATATCAATTGCGTATTGTTGGTTATTTTGATTCATTATTTTTTAATCAAATCCAAACCTTTGATTAATTTGGCTTTCTTGAGTTCGATTTCAATTTAATCGTGGGTTTCGTAATCATCCAATTCAATTCCTTTTCTTTCTTGAGTCTTCAAAATTTTCAAAATCTCAATTAAAACCCCGATTTGAATTCTACGAGAACAATTCCTGGTTGAGTTCGAATTTGTCCTTAGAAGCACTTGGGCTAAAGCATTAAGTGGAAAAAGACAAAGTGATGAGATCAATAGAGAGAAAAAGCTGAATTGAGCACGAGCACATATTTGTGAGGCGGGAATAAATTTTAGAATTTAGGATGTCTGACAGGTACGGATCAACATCAGGCCGAAACAACAACCAAACCAACATGTCGGATGAGATGATACGTATGTTTGAACGGTTATTTGAAGATGTGTGGGATAGATTGGATAGAGAAGACACGGAGCTTGCCAATTTGCATATAGGAGTTTCAAATATAAGGAGATAGGGTAGGCTGGAGCCTATGATGGAGGTGCGTGAAAAATATTATTATGGGAGTGATGTGGATGAGGAGACAGTAATCGAAGCTGAAATGGGTAGGATGAAAAATAGAGGAGTTAGGCTTGAATGAAGGGGTAAAAATTTGGTTGGAGACGACGTAGATAGGAATATAGGCAACATAAAAATGTCCATTCTACCATTCAAAGTAAGGATTGATCCGAGACAGATTAGAGTGGGAGAAAAAGGTTGAATTGATCTTTGACTATCCCAACTATTAGGAGGAGAAGAAGGTAAAGATGCGGCCTTTGAATTCACCAACTATGCAATCATTTGGTGGGATCAAGTGGTGACAATGAGGAGGAGAAATAGGGAATGACCGATCAATACATGGGAGGACTTGAAAGCTATTACGCAAAAGACGTTTGTACCTAATCACTACTACCGAGAGCTTCATCGAAAACTACAAAACCTCTATCAAGGACTAAAGAGTGTGGATGACTATCACAAGGAGATGTAGTTGTTGATGATTAGGGCGGATGTAGAGGAGGATAGGGAGGCAACCATGGCCAGGTTTTTAAAGTTGTTGAATCAAGACATAGCTAATGTAGTGGAGCTACAACACTATGTAAAATTAGAAGACATGNTTGGTGGGATCAAGTGGTGACAATGAGGAGGAGAAATAGGGAATGACCGATCAATACATGGGAGGACTTGAAAGCTATTACGCAAAAGACGTTTGTACCTAATCACTACTACCGAGAGCTTCATCGAAAACTACAAAACCTCTATCAAGGACTAAAGAGTGTGAATGACTATCACAAGGAGATGTAGTTGTTGATGATTAGGGCGGATGTAGAGGAGGATAGGGAGGCAACCATGGCCAGGTTTTTAAAGTTGTTGAATCAAGACATAGCTAATGTAGTGGAGCTACAACACTATGTAAAATTAGAAGACATGCTACCCATGACAATGAAAATGGAGAGGAAATTGAAGAGGAAGATGATAGCAAGATACTCTCGGACACTTCGAGTTCTAACTCATCCTTGAAGTCGAAGTGAGACAATAACAAATGAGATGGGGCTGTTTTTAAGGGTAAAACTGAGTTGTCGAAGGAAAGGGGAGAAAAGCTAGGAAGAAAATGGAATCCCAGCCATCAATAAGTCGAGACATCAAATGCTTTAGGTGTTTATCGTCGAGGCACATCGCTACTTAATGTCCTAACAAAAGAGCGATGATTTTGAGGGATCATGTAGAGATAGTAAGTGAAAGTGAGAGTGATTATGATGGCATGTTGGAATTGGAGGAGGCTAGTGATGGAGGCAGAGTGGAATATGATGTGGTGAGCTCTTAGCACTCAAATCAAGGTAGATAACTTGGAGTAGCAAAGATAAAATATTTTTCATAAACGGTGTCACATCAATAATAAGGTATGTAGCATGATCATTGACGGTAGGAGTTGTACAAATGTAGCTAGCACTAATCTGGTGGAAAAATGGGGATTAACTATGCTTAAACACCCTAGACCCTATAGGTTATAGTAGTTGAATGAATGTGGGGAAGCTAAGGTGAATAGAAGGATGTTAAAAAACGTTTCAGTTGGTAGTCATTGTTCGTACAAAATCAACAAGTGTACGAGATCGTTGACAAGTAATACGTGATGACTTAAGAGTTACCATCCCATGGGGAATAAATTTCAGTCAAATGTATTAGTTTTTATTCAGATTCAAAGTAAGCAAACAAAATAGAATTGTGGTTGATAATTATTCTAAATTATTCTATGAAAGCGCGTAAAATTCGAGTTTTGTATTTATATGGAATGACTTTATTGGATTTCGAATCCACCTATTATTATTTATTTCAATT
>CAIGRL010204367.1:0-11459 GCA_903798325.1 Fraxinus xanthoxyloides | reverse complement strand
TCATGCGGGGAGGTTCAAAATTGCGAAGGACGAAGTTGGGGTCTTCCAAAGCCCCGGCATACTTGCCAGAAGTTACCAATTGCTTCTGGGCGACCAGGGCACGGAAAGCAGGTGATCTGCTTGGCGGCCGCTTGCCGAATAGCTTGGGGCGACAGCCCAATAGCAAAGGGCGGTCGACCGCTGTTCTATTCAAAACAGGTGATCTTATTCATGATTTTTTCGGGTTTTTAGCCCACTTTCACCCAAATTTTGGTTATGTAACTTATAATATAAAAGGTTGTGACTCATATGAAGTGTTGTAATTCTTGGGAAGAGTTGGGAACAAATATATTTATAGAATTAAATGTTCTTTTGTAGAAAATGATGAAAAATACAAGATGTTGAAAGTTCAGTTTATCCATTGTTATCTTCTCCATTTTCTTTAAACTTCTTGCATTAGCCCATTTATGTGCATTTATTTTTCTTAAATATTGTTTGTCCTTCATCAAACCAGAGACATAGTATGACATTGGAGTATATATTTCGTTATTCTTTGGTGTTAGGGTTGTCTTCGTGTGTGCAAAACGCATACATGTATTAAGGGCTTCATTGTATTTTGGAGGTTTATTTTCATTCTCAAGTGCATCGTGGTTTATTAGGGGCAAATAATGTCTTAAGGAAAGCAATAGTCATAACGTGCCTTGAAACTGATTGTGATTTAGTTCGGGTCTCTACGATTTTCTAACTGTTATTTCGTTTACGTATATTTGCAAGTCCACCTTGGAGGATTCCACCAACATTGCCGAGGGAGGATTTTCATTGCACTTGTCGTCTGGTTCGTTGGATCTAAACACGCCTGCACATGCATGGGCACGGCACCTGCATACTTGGACAGTCACATATGTATGCAGAGAGAAATTCCTTTAAAGATTATCATTCATAATTATTTCAAGGCTGATAATTTATTCACCAGACCAGTACCAGCTCGACTTCTCTATGTAAAAGAGAAGTAATCAATTGTGTGACTTTGATCTCACAACTTCTTCTTTCATGGCAAGGGATAGAGCATTAAGACTACCGCCATCTTCTACTATAACTCCAGGCATAGCAACAGCTCTACTCCCTACAAATCCACCTTCTCCAACTCTAACCTTCCCAAACTTGACTTTCCCTCCTTCTCCCTCATATATGTGTCCAAAAAGCAAAGCTTCTCTCCCTACGCATCCGCCTCTCTCTATCTCTACCATTTCAGGATTCAAGACAGCTCCCATACTATCTACATAAACACCTTCACTTAAGTTAATATTCGAACCCATAAGTTTCATCCAAAGCACGAAGAAGATTGATCCGCCGGTCATATCCATGAAATAGTCCCCTACCAAAGTCTTGAATGCTTGCCATACCGTATCCATAAAAATTGATTTGCTCCAGATAAGTGCTGTTCCACCATCTTTCTTCTTTCCAACCAAAATCCATTTTGCTACAACACAAGCTACTGCAGCCCATATGCCTGAAGAAACCCAAAAGAAAGGAAGCAACCATTGCAGTGGATATTTCATGGTCTCCTTAGCAGCTAGTATCCAATTTAGAGGACCACAAATTACATATGCCATGAGAAAGTAAGGCAAAAATGTCTGAAGCAAGGGTTGCACGAAGATGGCCCATGAAGTTTGAAACCAAGTCCTTGCAAGAGTCACTTCACTAGAATTGCCTCTCTGCGACATTGCTGCAACCGGACAGCTTGAGATGTCTACTTTGACATCTGATTGCTCTATGAATGCTCTCCAGGCCTGTGGAAGTGGCTCGTTATTTCTCAAATGCTGGCAAATCTCATAGATCAATGAACGGCCATGGTCAATTGAAGCACTTTGGGAGGCTGACGTTGCCCGTATAACATCAATCTCGTGGCACCGCAGAAAGGGATTAAATTCCAGCTCCTCTGATTGTTCTTTCGTCTGGTTCTGATTGATGGTTATCTCCCCAACATCTACAAAAGGGAACTCAGCCTCATCCCAGGGTTTGGTGCAATCTAGTGCAACATCTTGTGTGGCTTCATCATGAGGTACAGGCCGGAACTGAAGCTGGAAAACATAGCGAACCCCGCCAGGGGAACTCACGCGTGTCTGAAAATCTTTGGCAAGGAAAAGTAGAGGACGCGTGTCGTTATTGTCCCTTGGAATTGCACCTGTTTCTGGAGGAAGGATCCCAATGGGCTCAACCTTACCGGAATCTTCGCTAATTGTCTCATCAGAAGGTCGCAGCTTGAATTTCACATACATCTCCTGTCCATCAGTGAATCTGAAGAGTCTGCATATATTTGAATAATAATGAAGTTTGGCAAATGAGTTTGCTTGGCGAAGGGACATCCACACTGCATCTCGGATATGAGGGGCACGCTTCACATGTTCTTCTCTTGCCGATAGGCCACACACAAGCCATGTTGCAAAATCAGAAATTGTACGGGCATAAAATGCCTTGCCTGTTTTCAGAGTCAAGTCCAGGAGTGGGGATTCATGATCTGATTCATGTGAAAATATTCTTATGGCTGCTCCACGAGCATCAATCCTTGCATCATCATCAGCACTCAAGCTATTGCTGTGCCGAACTATAACAGGGTAACTCTTCCCAGAATGGAAAATATTGTGATCAGGAAACCCTTCAATGTTGTCATATATTTTTAGTACCCCCTTTCCACTTACTCCAATTCGATGGAAATATCTTGTTCTAACCTTAAGAGTTGTTGCAGCCAAATTTGCAGCCAGATTTCCGACAATCTTCTTATATTTAGTGTCCATTTCTTCTATGCGCTCATCCAACTCATGCATTGTGTTCTTTATCATGATAGGACTTTGAGATCCAATATAGACACCACCGCTTTGGAGCACTGAATTGACTGGAGCAACTGAAAGTGCACCAATAATTACATCCTCCTGAATAATAGAACCGGGGAGGACGAGACTCTGGCTCCCAAGTACTACATTATCCCGTACCTCAACTTTTTCACTTCTGAAACCATCGGAGGAATAGAAACCAGTGATAATCCTGCTGAAGTCACCTAAATGGACACCATTACCAATTGATACCAGTTTGGGTTCTAAAATAGGGTTAATGGCTCTAATGGAACAATACTTTCCGACTTTGGCACCCAGGAGCCTCAGGTATATGCAAAACGCTTCTGTTCCTGAAAGGAGCTTTGTAAATCTAAGATGGCACGATATGTTAATTCTGTGACAAAGCCACATTCTCAAGTATGTTTGTTTTGTTTCTTGATTTCTGGACATGGAATGGTTCATCAAGCAGGTAATCAAACTGAGTATCAAGCCGTGAGCTAAGTATGCAGTGGCAACTGACATAGAAAAGCTCAATGGACTCAAAGATGTGGATCCAATCATGATGACATATGCAAAGATAGTGAAAGGGAACCAGTGGAAAGCTCCAAATACACACAAAAAAGCGAAGTGTTCGATGGTAGGAGACTTATGAGTCAGCAGGATATATATGAAGTAAAAGATGGCTGCCGAGAGACTGCTTATGAATCCAACAAGATAGACACCCATGAGATGGTGAATAGCCTGATATTGAGTGTCATCTCTCACTTTCGGAAGTTCCATAACCTGCCACCCACAGCGGAGTAAATTAACTGGTAATCAATTTCAATCTTAAGATTTTTAAACTATTTTTTGTACAGAGAACATTTGATAGCTTTCAATTTTACATCACAAGCAACATGTAACATTCTGTTGATACGATGATTATTACAGCTAAGTAACTGAGGATTTGATGCTTATAAATGGAAAAAGAAATTTTTGTAATATTTTCAGAAAGCATGGCTATCTTTCAGTTAACTATGGCATGATTAAGAGAGTATGCCTGGAATTATGTAACAAAAAAGACTAAAGTTGATCTGAACTTCAACAAGACTATCATTTCTTGATTTGGGCCCTTACCTGACAACTTGTAGGGGTATTGCCCACTTCTTACACATTAGTGTTTATCTGATTGTAAGTATGCTTTTTAATTGATGCAACAGAACATGAAATGAATTACTTTAAATTTTCTTTTTCTTCTGCTAAGCAAGAACAATCCAACTCGCATTATTTCCCCTTCGATAATCATATGTTGTGCTTTAAATTATTTTAGAATATTTCATTGCTAATAGGATAGATTGTGCACCCGGATGAAAAAAGACCGAAGGTGAGTTGTTTGAAGAGGTTATTTTATAATCATTGGAAGAAGAAATGCATTGTGGTGTATGTATTTGATATGGAACTAGACATTTAAATTCTTAGAATAAAAGATATCTTTAATGATTGGGTATTGCATATTTGACAGGGACAATTAGAGTTTACCTTTTGAATGTTATTAGCCTTGGATTTAGAAACAGGTTTTCCTTCTTCGGTGATTTGCAAGGCAGGTACTTCAGTTCCTTCTCCCAGCGCACTTCCTCTTTGGATTACAGCATAAGGAGCAATTGTAGAACTTTTTCCAATTCTAATTGGATGGAAACTCAAAATTCCATTCCTCATCTCATGGCCTTGGATTAATACTCCCTCTGCAATTACCACTCCATCTCCAATAGAAACTAGAGCTGGATCAGTGATGTCAACAGTATCAAGTACAACAGATGATCCTATCTTAGCTCCTAACATCTGAAACCAGTATTTCAGTAACACTGTTCCTCTCAAATGCACGGCCAGAACTTTTGATGAAACCTCTTGAGCTTTGTATAGTGTCCACCACTTGATGTAATCCAATGACCATATGGAAATTTCTGGAATTAAGGCATAGTTCGGTTGAAGGAATGAATTCCCGAAAAGAGCAATACAACTGCATGTAGAAAATATGCAGAGGATCCATGCAAGAGGTGCAAATGCAAGGGAGAGCATGTAAGGTGCCCATGGAGTTCCATTTATCAAATTATGAGCGGCAGGAATCATCTTCAGAAATACAGATATTGATAAATATACAGGAAGGATCAGCAAGATGGAGACATATATAAGAGCAAGAAATTGCAATGACATGATACCCAATTGGTGAGATAAGGAAACTTCAGTCAGTAACTCAGAAGAATTAACCTCAGGTTCTGGAAGAGACACAGAATTTCCCATGTGTTGTGGCTGAGATTTCGTGACAATATCTTCTGAGAAGCTAGCCAAATCTTCAATGCTGGTTGCTGTGAAAATATCGACTGCCCCAACTGGCACCCCAAGATAATCCGAAAGCTTTTGAGCGGCTCTGACCACCCCAATGGAATCGATGCCATAAGATGTGAGGTTTGCAGTTGTGGATAGCTTACTGACAGGAATACCAGTTTGCTCAGAGATAAGTTCCTTTAAAAACTCCACAATTTCTCTGCTCCCTAATTTTGTACCTGGTGAAGGTAGATTTGTCTTCTGATTGTTTCGAGGCGTATGACCATCCCTACATGTTCCTGTAGTATTTGACCGTAAAAGTAATCTCTTTGGGATCTTTGGTTCTGGTACCAAATTGAGTGTCCCATCAGTGAATTGTTTGAGGCATTCGAACCTTTTGATTTTTCCAGATGTTGTCTTGCTGATAGTTCTTGGTTTAATCAACTTAACAGCAGCCAAATTCACACCGTGTTCTTCTGCAACCTTGGCCTTTATTTTCTCAAAATCGTCTTTACTTGCTGGTTTACCATCTCTAGTTTCTGCAATCACTACCAACCCCACCTGATCAGACGTATCTGATATTGGTATCCCTTTTGTTGATAATATATCCTCAGGAACCCCAATGACAGCACAGCAACCAGGGCGCAGCAGTTCACATGAGCTCTCAACAGTCTTCTCTACATCAGCCGAATAGATATTTCTCCCTGCAACTATTATAAGATCCTTGATTCTTCCAGTAATGAACAAATTCCCGTTAATTGTTCGTCCTAGGTCCCCAGTTCTTGTGTACCTTTTACCGGGATGATTCTCAAGCTTATTACTGAAAGTGCTTTCACTGAGTTCCTCCCTGCCCCAGTACCCAATTCCTGCACTTAGACTACTAATCCATATTTCTCCTTCCTTTCCAGATTCTTTCTGCTCTTCACCAGTTTCTGGATCCACTATTCTAATGTCCACATCTGTATCATTTGAATTTACATACCCACAACATACCCTTCTTTGCCAATCCACCACAATAGGTTTTCCTTCCCCATAAGCGCAACTGACAAACACACAGTTTTCTGCCAATCCATAGCCAGGAGCCATCACATATTGGGATAGACCATATGGACTTGTTAGCTCAATGAATCTTTTTAGAGTTTTCTGCCTTACTGGTTCAGCAGCAATCATTAGAAAAATCATGGAGGAAAGGTCATAGTTCCGAATCTTATTCTTGTCAACCTCCAACCTTCGTACCACAAGTTCAAACGAGAAGTTGGGGCCTGCACTATGAGTTCCCCTGTACTTGCTGATGGTTTCAAGCCACAGGAGAGGGTTCTTAATGAATGTCATTGGGGAGAACAAGATAGCAGTTCCACCACTAACCAGAGCTGTGAAAAGCCCACCAATCAGTCCCATGTCATGGTACTGAGGGAGCCAGCTGATAAGTACTGTGTTTGATGTGCTATGATATCTCCTTTGCATTAGCTTCACATTATGAATCAGCCCACCATGAGTTATAACAACACCTTTTGCATCTCCAGTTGATCCTGATGTGAATTGAAGAAAGCATAGTTCATCAGCACGTGGCACTGAATTACAATCTATACTTACTGAAGGCACGTCTTTGGAGTTTTTCACCCAAGAATCAGTGTGTAACCAAGGAAGATTAGGCCAGCGACCTGAGCCCTTTCCATTTTTATTGGGCAACGATATCAAATTCTTCACGGAGCCTGCTCTAACAGCTAATTGATAACCTACAGTGGAGAGAATTGCCACTGCCTTGCATGATTTAGCAATATTCTCTATCTTCAAAAGTGCTTGTCCACCTCTTTGAAGTGGATCAGGGGGAAGGACTGGGACTGGCAATACTCTGGCTCTTAAACACCCAAAAAAGGCATCAATAAAATCCAGACCTGGGACATGAACAAGGAGGACCCTGTCCCCTGGATTGATGACTGGCTTTCTGCTAGACAAGAGCTTTTCAGCAATGCAAGCAGCATTAGCATGAAGTTCTCCAAAAGTTCTTTGGCCCATCACTTCTCCTTCATCATTTATCCATCTGTAAAGGATTTTGTTGCAACTGATGTTATGATTTGCCCAGTATTTCAAATAGCAATCAAGGCTGGATAGATCTGGAAATTCTAATCCCTTAGATTCATCAAGCTCTCTAGGGATCTTATCCCGGCACTCTGACTTCAGTGTAAACAATCTCTACAGAAATGAAGGTCAAGTAAGTAATGAAGCATTTATTCTGTAATCTGAGTTTGATCTTTCAGAATCGACATTATCAAGTACCTTTACATATGGAAACCTTGGAATTAATTCATCAGTCGCAAAGTGCTTGCAAACCAAACCCATAGCATAGGATGAATTCCTCTCTGTAAGCTCAAATGCCATGAGGCCACCTATGTAGTAAGTATTCTGCTGGCCTTGAAGTTCAGTTTCTAGTTTCTCGTAGAACCCACCTTTCATATCTATATTAAAGTTGAATGAAATTAGTGTCTGTAAATATCGGAAACAAACAGAATCTCATCAAGATGTGGACTCTACCTTGGCTTTCAACATGAGGGAAATATTTGAATCTTTGTTGTAGAATTACCATTTCAACTTCTCCCCCCATTCTTTTCACTGCATCAAATGCTAGCTGAGTGACTTCTTGTCCTCTGATATTGGCTGAGTTTCCATATGACCAGAATAGGAAGATATTGGTATCAGAATAGAATTTCTGCAGAGCCACCGGATTTCCTATAGTTTCAGGATCATCCATGAACTCCCCAAAGTAAAAGAACCCGACCGGCAGATGTTCCAGACCCTTAATCTTCATGACGGTTGTGTAGTAGTCAATAGTCTGCACTTTCCTAAATAGTTCCTTTTCAAGTTCACTGAAATCCAGGATTTCATCTTCAGCATCTGTAAGATAAAAAATTACTTTTTAGCTACTAAACACAATTTAAAGCAAGATGGAGGCAGCAAAATGCTTAAATCTCAGACCTTCCATTAATGACGGTGATCTATATGTTCTCCCATTCTTGAAGGGAAATGATCCAGAAATAACGACTTTATCGAATTCCCGAGTTGTCAAGTTTCCATCATTCTGTTTGACTTTAATGTTGACACCTGATGAGTTGCGCCTGATTGCCACTACCTCTGTGTTGCAGAGGACTTCTATGGGGAGGGATTCACTGATTTTTTGCCACATACTCATGTATCCACCTTTGAAACGTCTAATTTTACCGGCCATGGATGTTCTGGTGAACTCATGAATGTAAGCGTATGGCATGTCTTGAACAAATCCATATCCAGAAGCTGTATATCCATAAGCTACAGATTTTGGAACAGACTTGAATCCATGATCCTCAAGAAATGCCGGTGTTGAATCAGAAGCTAAGTCACTTATGGCGTGAACTCCAATTCGACCTGACTTCTTTGCTTTATCCTGTGAACCGAACATTAGAATTTTAACCACTTCTTCTCTCTGTGTGTGAACTGAGTACTGAGAATAAGAGACAGATCATCTACTAACAGTAAAAGAAACTGACCTGTAGATCTAACGTGAGCGAGACTGCAGAAACATAGTCATCAGCAACCTTGATGTCCTCATACTTCCCCGTGAAACTATCAATTAATGCTAGTTTGTGGGAATCCATTTCTTCCAATTCCGAACCAGCTTCATTTGCCAAGTGAAATATTGTGGGAGAGCTACTGGCTGCAAGGACTTGTCCTCCAAGATCATAAATCTTTCCTTCTATATCAACAGATAAACACATGCCACTGACTGTGTGATGTTTCTCCAGCACTGTTACATTATTATAACCGAGCTTACACAGCGCATAAGCAGCTGATATTCCACTAGGACCACCTCCTACTATTGCGATTCTCGTGTTCACAGGGAAGCCTGGATGAAGCTTGAAAAATTGATCCTCGCTGTTCATTTGTGCAGCCATCTTGATGATATTGCCTGATGGGATCAAATTAAACTTTTAGCATCAACATTCTGGTACTATGGCTTTCTTGGATACACCAGAGAATGACTAAAAAGTGTAATAAGATCCAGTCGGTTATTCAGGGAGTTTTAACTGCATCTGGACAAAAAAACTCAACGGTGATAACAATGAGCCTAATCAAATTATGCGTTCCTAGTATTAACATCTTCTTCCTTTGATTCATTCTGCGAGCTTTCTGTTTGATATACAGGGATTGGACAGCCCTTTACAGGATTAGAGAAGACGGTGTTGTTGAATACTGTGTACCAAACATGAAAATCCCGACCCTAATGCTTCCTTTCCTTGGAATTTTCAAGAACAGAAATGTACCTTTTGGATGAACAAATTTTAAGCCGTCGCTGCCTTACTCGGCTCCTGAAATATAAGCTCTCTGTTTATGCATGGCCACCAGAAAGTTGGTTCATTAGTCTAAAATTGAATTAATTCATTACAAAGACTAGCAAAAAATAAAATCTAATAAATTACAATTGACATAAGTTAAGAAACCAAGTCTTAATTACTAAATTAAGTGATAGAATAATAGAGAGCACATAAATAAAATTATAATTAACTTAAAATAATCAATTAACCTGAAAGGTGATATGAGCAAAAAAGTGATTCTTCTGATAGGCGACTGAAAAATGAAGCGCCAAATGGCAGCAAAAAAAGTATATGATATGTATATTTTTATGATGACCGGAGCTCCGCGAATGTGGTAAGTGCTGATTTCATTTGAGAATTTTGACAATAGAGATGCTTTTATAGTTCAAAGGGTACGTGACAAAATGATTTAGTAATCATATGATTAATTTCTTGGTTAATCCGAGGATTTACCATATGGTCTGTCTGTTGTTAGGAAATATTCCCCTTTTGTGCTTTGAAGAACAAGGTAATGTCAAGGGCCTGCTTGATTTGGGATTTTTGGGTACTGGTTATTGACAATTTTTAGAATTATGTTACATGTACAACATTGATTGACAACATTAGTTGACAATATCTTGTTTGGCATAATCATATCCATTCATTTTAAAAAATTGTTTTCTATATCACATGCTAGGATTTTGACAACACATAGTTGTCAACCAATATTGTACACTTAACTTTATCCTAATTTTTAATAGGCATGTATGAGGGGCCTGTTTTTTGTAACGATTTTTAAAATAGCACAAACTCATATTTGAGAGTTTATTATTCAACAGTTCTAAATTTTTTTAAAAGAATAAATTTAAATATATGCATTAGAAAGGGTAAAATTTGAAGAAAAATTGAAAATAATTGTCCAAGCTTGGTTCTTTTTCAGAATATATTTGAAAATTATTTTTTAGATTGGATAAAATTAGAAAGAAAAAAACATTAATTTGGTGGATTGAAAAATACAACCCAAATTACACTTACTTGATTTTGGATGATTTTTCAAAAAACTAACAAATACTAATTTTCCTAACATCTCATAAGAGCATGTTTGGTTAAGTTTAAAAGTAACTAAATCACTTATTTTAAATTTCTCCATGAAACATACTTCCCTCATCATCAATAACACAGGCCCGGGGAGACCTCAACGAAATTTTAATTAATTCCACATCCTATTTTAACTAAAAGTAGCAGTTTCATTGAAAAAGATCGTCGTGAATTGCAGTCAAAAGAAAAATAGGCATACAAATATTCCAACTCATAACATTAACAACTAATTCACAAGTATGAGATGCAAATTTGTGAGTCACTTTATTTCCTTAACGAGAAACAAAACGACGAGTGTCACAACCCACGTCTCCAAGTACAACTGCATTTGGACCTAAGCCATTGGGCTGCTAAGGCTTTGAGCCATACGTAAGGAATCACATTTGGCCACGTAAATACGAAGGGACGTTTGTTGTGCTAAAAGTATCCCCTCACGGAGCACAAGTAAAATTGACTTATAAGTAACTTTTTAAGGTTAGGCAAACATGGTTCAGGAAACAGGATCTTGGATCCAATGTGGCGTTATAAACAATTAAAATACTTTGGTTTTGACGGGTTAATTTATTTGGATATTGGGTGTCTGGGGGTCATTCTTGATCTCAACTACAGTTTGCCTCCATTCTTTACATAGCTGTGATTAGTTAATCCCTACACTTCGTTTGGTCCTCCCCTTAATTTTCACCATTTGTTGTTATTATATAACGATTTAATAATATTCCACGTCGCTCGTTAGAAGCCGATTTTTCGAATTTATAAGAACCTTCGACACCCTCAATTACAAGATGAGTTTTTAGTGTACGGAGTCACCGAACTAGAGAAATGGATCGCGGTGGACGTCGATTTTGAGGAGCAATGTAATATAATAATTTAATTGTAACTCACATCGCTCGTTAAGAGTATCTGCCACTATCTTCTATCTTGTAGT